>JAQBSW010000631.1:42500-181769 GCA_029291075.1 Eudiplozoon nipponicum | reverse complement strand
ATTCCGTCTTTGGAAAGTATATGACCAAGGTATTTAACTGAAGAGCAACCTATATTACTCTTATTAGGTTTGACCACTAATCCATATTGTTCCAGCCTGGTCAAAACCGTTTCCAAATGCGTACGATGTTCATTTCGTGAGCGACTAAAAATAATTATGTCGTCTATATATACCCTCGCAAATGGACAATTCTGAAGGATTTCTTCAGCCAAACGCTGGAATGTCTGACTGGCATTTTTCAAACCAAAAGGCATTCGAAGAAATTCATGCGATCCCCCTCCTGGAAATCTGACTGCGGTGAGTGGTATCGAACTTTCTTCCATTGGTACCTGATAGTACGCTTTCTGGAGATCTAAAGTTGAATAAACCTCATATCCCATTATATCTCGGAGCAAAGTACTCTGGTTAGGGAGAGGATAAGAATCACCCTTCGTCACTGAGTTTAATAGACGATAATTCCCACAAACCCTCCATTGACCCGGTTCAGGTTTGGGAACTACCACTATTGGGGAAGCAAAATTGGAATTTGACCTTCTACAAATCCCCTCTTCGCGCAATTGGTGAAATTCTGACAAAGCAACTTGTTGCTTGTGTTGTGCCAATGGTTGAGCCTTTGGTGAACAAGGCAACGGAGCCACCAATTCTATTTGGTGTTCTACTCCTGTCTTCAGACCTATCCTTTTGGCACTGAAAGGTTGAAACACTGCTAGGTGCTTCTCGATTATATCGGCAAAGTCATGTGCGACTGATGGACGAGGTAAGAGGACTGTTCTAACTGCCGACGTGTTAGAATCAGTAGGTGTTGATATCCCTACGCCTTCTGCGATAGTCCTAGCCTTGGGGTCTAATGTCAGCTTGAAATGTGTCAAGAAATCCATGCCAATGATATGGTCCTTGACATCGGCTACTAGAAAATTCCATCGGAAGGAAGATTTCTGGCCTAATGTTACCGACATTTCTTTCATCCCTTTTACTCCAATCGGACTACCGTTAGCGGCCCATAGTTGATAATCAAATGTGGGGCAATCTGCTTCCACCACGTCTGACCTAACTATGCTTACCTCAGCACCCGTATCAATGAGAAATTCTAATCCAGATAATTCATCCTTAATAATGAACTTGTTGCTGGACAATCCGGCAATGTTTTCCAGATCTCCGCTTAGTGAGAATCGGACTCTCTTGCCTTCTATCTCGGTGCTATTTGTTCTAGTCGCATCTTTAGCTTTGAGTATGCCTTTTAAAGGCATATCTGGGAGCCTTTGCAATGGAACCCCCCCTACGGCTCCTACTAGCGGGGGTTTTGTCCTTTTCCCGGTGATGGATTTCTCTCAACCGGTTTTGTGCTTCCTTTCCATCTGGGTCCACCTAATCGCGGGTAAATACAATTCTCACCTTGGCACTTCGCACTGCGTCCGTATTCGCAATGTGCCTTACACCATCCGCGTGGCCCTTCGAAGCGTTGACGCGAGTGACTCCCTCGACGTCTATTATACTTATCCTGACTCTGAAGTTGTGCAATATCACTACGCAAGCTAGCAACTTCTCTACATAAGAAACGCAAAGTTTCTTGTATAGTCAGGTGGTTTTCGGTATCTGCCCTGACTGGCTGCATCGTTACAGAATCTGCTATTACAGCATGTACTTGTGGTTCTTGCTGTTTATACACGCCGTCTAACCCTCTGAGTTTTGTTGGCCAATCTATGTTCATTGTGTCAAATACTTCCAATGTTGTTCTGAGCCTAATTGGTAGCTCAGCTGTAAAAATGGAGTTGACTACATCTCTAGATATATTCAACCTGGAAGCTTTTGTGCAAAGGCGTTCATAAAATTCGGACGGTAGTTGACGCCCCATTTTTTCTAAGCGTAATAATTCGCACATTTGCGCTGATCTTCCAGGCTGATATCTCTGTTGAATTTCAGCCATTAATAACTCAAATGCATTGTACGGCTTTTCTTCTACAGTTCTGTCTCTGAAATTTTCCAAGGCATTTCGGAAATTTTCAGGCAATGCCATCCATGCTGCAACAAATTTCTCCATAGGGTTCACGATATTATAAGCACTGAATATCATTTGGGCATCTCCTACCCAACTTGAATGTTTTTCTGATTTATACTGTGGTAGACTTAATATTCTTGGACTGGCGCGGTCGCCAAATTTTGTTGAGGCCCCTAACCTATTCGTGTCTGTAAGCCCCATAGATGCCAGATCGCTGGAAGTCCTAAAATTCACAGTAGAGTCTGATAGGCTTATATTATTGTTTGCGTCACTTAAGTTCAAGTCCGCTATGTCCTGCACTAACCTACTTGTGTCCTCAAATTTAATATCGGTATCCATGAATATATGAGATAACAATTAAATCGATACTTACTGTTAGGCAATCGGAAAGTGAAAGTTGGAAAGCTGTTCCTTTCAGCAATAATCTGTTATGGTATAAACGTGACCCAACAATAAAATCAAATATACCTGTTCCAAGGCTCCTCTTCAATGTTATTTTATATCAGAACAAAAGGCAATTGATGGATAAATATATTTGATAATGATGTAATCGTTTACTATGGAAAAAATGTTAAAATGCAGCAGACCAAAATTACAATACCAGTCAAGGAGCGAGATACTCAAAAACTGAAAATAGCGCACAATTTTAAAATCAAGTATTTAAACAAAGAATGTTCTGAAAATATGTAGAGGTTAAATTAATTATTCGGACAGCACAATTAACCTCTCATATAAAAATAAATCAATTTTTATTTTTGGACATTTGATGTTATCGCTGGTTTCGTAAAACAATATTGTAATTTTTGAAAAATATTGTAAATTTTTTTGGAAGTTCTTTTGTTCATATTGTCGAAGTTTTGGACTTGTCTTGTCGGGGGAAAATGAGAGAGTTTTGAATTGAGTTGCTGAATTGCATAAGCGGGACACTGCGTGGTTCCATCTCCGACTCTTTGTGAATAAAACATTATAATCTTCTTGTCGATTTGATCTTTTTAATTATCAGCGAAAAGAACCACAAATTTGCTTTGGGTATTTAACGTAAATATTTGTTTTAAGGTCTCAATCATTCCAGTTCAGTATCCTGTGGATATCAGCGTATCCGGGTAAGCTTAATTATTTAATATAATATAAAAATTGCAAGTAATTTAATAATATCATGTCTGGTTTATTAAATACTGAGGATACAAGAGCAGTTGGCTAGTGGACTTAAGGATTGTAGCTTAAGAGATAGTTCAGAGGAACTTAAGTGTTCCAAGATAGATGATCATTCCGCATATATGGATTTTCCGGGCCTGGCATCCAAGAGACCCCCTTATGGTAGTGACCTAAGGGCCTCTACAAAAAATGGCGACCGCGCCAGGATCCTTTATGCGAAAAGATATGATGTAGATGATCGTTTTTGCCGCAATTCTATGGATAGCAATGTTAAGCTCACCATGTACAGACCAGACAACCATTCTGAATGGGTCGAAGAAGCAAAATTTTATTTTAAACTAAAACGGATGACCGACCCTATAGTAAGGTTTGCCTCGGCCTGGTGGTGCTTACCTGAGCCATTAAAAAAGAATCTGTTTAGACTCAGGAATTTTGTTACTGAGAACCAACCAGAAAATGCATTTGAGCTTCTAGTAGAAGAACTCCATGGACGATATCAACCCGAGAGGATTGAACGGATGACTGACTTATTACGTCAGGAAAAGATGGGAAATCTACTTCCATCTGAATTTTATGACAGACTTATTTCAAAATCCATCGGGCTTGATATATCTGAGGAAGTTATAAATAGTATATTTGTAGCAGAATTGCCTGCTAGACTAAGAGCCACCTTGGATGTATATGATACATTGGAACTAGAGTGGCCCAAGAAGCTCAAAGGGTTGGACAAAGTGTATCGTCAGAAGGAACCTAAGGTGTATGCAGTAACCGCAGATTCACGCCTGGAGCAGCAACTCAGACATCTCTCAGAGAGACTCCTGACCATAGAGAATGAATTAAGTACCCTCCGCAGGGATGTGGGTTGGATAAAAAACAATAAGGAAAGTTCCAACAGAAGTAGGGTAAATTCTCGGAGTCAACGTTCAAATTCCAAGCATTGGAGAGGCGAATCGCGTGAGAGTGTACAAGGACCACGCGAGTGGTGCATATCGCATCGCAAATACGCCGAGTTTGGAAAATGTCAGGAGGGGGGATGCACGTTTCCAAAGTTGGGTGGTCCCCGATGGAAAGGAAGTAGTCTTCCTGTAGCCTGGTCGAAGCTGCCGGAAAACTAATGAAGCCCCCGCTAATAGGAGCCGTAGGGGGGGTTGCGCATGCAAGGCTCCAAGGTATGCATATTCGTGGCATACTAAAATCATCGAAGTTAGGTTCGGAAGCTTCGATGGAAGAGACGCGCAGTAATACAGTCCGTAAATCTGTTAGATTTCGGCTGGCAGGTAATCTTAAAGAGGTTGCTGGTTATAGCAACAATAAGTTCGTTATAACTGATGAACTTAGTGGCTTAAATTTCTTAATAGACACGGGTGCAGAGGTGAGCATAGTTCGATCTGATGTGGTGGAAATTGATAGCCCCACATTCGATTACCAACTATGGGCTGCTAATGGAAGTCCAATTGAGGTTAAGGGAGTTAAAGAATTGTCAGTGACATTGGGGCAGAAATCTCCATTTACGTGGAATTTTCTGGTCGCTGATATAAAGGATAACATCATTGGGATGGACTTTTTGATCCATTTTAATCTCGCTTTAGATCCCAAATCTAGGACCATTGGACAAAGCACTGGGATAGTGACTTATGCTGAGACTGGGACCTCAGTAGTTAGGTCAGTGAGACTACCCAGACCCGTCGTCGCCGATGACTTGGCGGATGTCATCGAGAAACACCTGGCCGTGTTTCTGCCATTCAATGCTAAACGCAAGGGTTTAAAGACAGGCATAGAACACCAAATCGAGTTGGTGGAGCCACTACCTTGTTCGCCCAAGTCTCAACCGTTAGCACAACACAAGCAGCAGGTTGCTATTGAAGAATTTAAGCGGTTGAGAGAAGAAGGAATTTGTAGGCGTTCAAATTCCAACTTTGCATCTCCAATAGTGGTTGTTCCCAAACCTGAACCAGGTCAATGGAGGGTTTGTGGTAACTATCGTCTATTGAATTCGGTTACGAAAGGCGATTCGTATCCTCTACCGAACCAGAGTACTTTGCTCAGGGATATAATGGGGTATGAGGTATATACAACGTTAGATCTGCAGAAGGCGTACTATCAAGTACCTATGGAGGCAGAATCTATACCGCTCACAGCAGTGCGATTCCCTGGAGGAGGATCGCATGAATTCTTATGTATGCCTTTTGGGTTGAAGAATGCAAGTCAGACATTCCAGCGTCTGACAGAGGAAGTTCTTCAAGACTGTTCATTTGCTAGAGTGTATATAGATGACATCATTATATATAGTCAATCTAGGGAGGAACACCGGGAGCATTTGGACATCGTTTTGTCTAAGCTGGAACATTATGGATTGGTAGTGAAACCAGAAAAGAGCAGGATTGGTTGCTCTACCGTAAAATATCTTGGACACACCATTTCCAAGGATGGAATCAAGCCCTTGGAAGACAAGGTACAAGCAATCAAGGATGTGCCAGAACCTAGAACTGTACGCCAGTTGCGTAGATTTTTGGGCATGATTAGCTACTATCGTCGGTTCATACCAGGTTTAGCTGGAATTTTGGGGTCGCTAACTCGACATTTAGTTCGTGAGCGGAGCACGATCAAGAAGTCCTGGCCTATTAATTTTAGCCAAGACGACAAGGAAAAATTCCAGAGGGCCAAAGATCTGTTAAGCCAAATAACCACATTAGCACCTGTGGATTGGACTAAGCCGTTTGAGCTGGTCACAGATGCTTCTGATGTAGCCATAGGAGCAGTGTTACATCAACGGGAAAATGGTATAGTCAAGCCGATTGGATTCTATAGTCGGAAACTCCAAGATCGCGAGAAGCGATATGATACGCTTGGAAAGGAGTTACTAGCAGTTTATTCTGCAGTGTTGCATTTTGAGCACTACCTAGATGGACATCAGTTTATGATATTAACTGATCATAAACCGTTGTTGAGTATCCTTGGGAAAGCGAATAGGCTAAATTATTCTCGGCGGGTGAATTCACAAATAACCCGACTCGCAGAATTTGATTTTACAATCATCACATGCAGTCTCGCATACATTGAACTTGACTGGAAATGTCGGCTGCACAATTTCTATGCAGTCACGAACATTAACTGTTTGCAGCTTTCGCCACATATACATATATAGGCAATACAATTTAATCAATAATTGATTGCGCGGGTGGTGGTAACAATTCTTTAAATCAAGTTTGCGTGCTTGAAGTAAACACCAATCCCATTGTATTTAACCAGTCATCGAACAACATAACAAAACTACCGCCAGCTGCAACGCACTGACGCGTTTCGACCTTCCATGATCATCATCAGAGTTCGACGGCAAACTGACTATCGAGGATCAAACCGCATTGAATATATATGGAAATCAAATTTAGATATGCGGCTCTCACCTCTAGCAGTCTCGCATACATTGAACTTGACTGGAAATGTCGGCTGCACAATTTCTATGCAGTCACGAACATTAACTGTTTGCAGCTTTCGCCACATATACATATATAGGCAATACAATTTAAACAATAATTGATTGCGCGGGTGGTGGTAACAATTCTTTAAATCAAGTTTGCGAGCTTGAAGTAAACACCAATCCCATTGTATTTAACCAGTCGTCGAGCAACATAACAAAACTACCGCCAGCCGCAACGCACTGACGCGTTTCGACCTTCCATGATCATCATCAGAGTACGACGGCAAACTGACTATCGAGGATCAAACCGTATTGAATATATATGGAAATCAAATTTAGATATGCGGCTCTCACCTCTAGCCGTCTTGCATACATTGAACTTGACTGGAAATGTCGGCTGCACAATTTCTATGCAGCCACGAACATTAACTGTTTGCAGCTTTCGCCACATATACATATATAGGCAATACAATTTAAACAATAATTGATTGCGCGGGTGGTGGTAACAATTCTTTAAATCAGGTTTGCGTGCTTGAAGTAAACACCAATCCCATTGTATTTAACCAGTCATCGAACAACATAACAAAACTACCGCCAGCTGCAACGCACTGACGCGTTTCGACCTTCCATGATCATCATCAGAGTACGACAGCAAACTGACTATCGAGGATCAAACCGCATTGAATATATATGGAAATCAAATTTAGATATGCGGCTCTCACCTCTAGCAGTCTTGCATACATTGAACTTGACTGGAAATGTCGGCTGCACAATTTCTATGCAGTCACGAACATTAACTGTTTGCAGCTTTCGCCACATATACATATATAGGCAATACAATTTAAACAATAATTGATTGCGCGGGTGGTGGTAACAATTCTTTAAATCAAGTTTGCGAGCTTGAAGTAAACACCAATCCCATTGTATTTAACCGGTCGTCGAACAACATAACAAAACTACCGCCAGCTGCAAAAAAATATGCATTGAAAGTAACCTGTACCATAAAATGAAGCTGATAATTACTTTGTGTTGCTATACGAAAGCGTTAGCTCTGAGTAGCTGCTTAAACTAAAATAGGCAATGTGAGCTATACGTTATAACATAAAAATATATACATGAAAATCAAAGGTACCTGCAAAAAATAAATATTTGTACTCAAGCATTGCCTCAGAGATAGCATAATACCAAAAACCTGTTCAAAAATGCTATACAATTGTTAGCCAAGAACTGCCGTTATGCCACGTCAGATAAATGCGAAAAATAACGTAAAGTTAAAAATTTTGTTACATAGAATATCGAAAAGTTAATGTTAAAAAATATATCAATTACGCGTTATGCAAAGCGGAGTAATGACATTGTGGGCAGATGCAGCCTGCAACGTGTGTAGGAGGTTGACAGCTCTCAGAATCAGGCGGTTTGATAAACGGTTTCAACCTGCCTATGCTTACTGATGTTAGTGTTGCGCCTTGCATAATAATGAAGTATTATGGTTGTCTGAGCAAGAATCGCGATACTTTGGTTGTAGTGGTGCAACAGCAGTGGCGTTCCGAACGAGTACTCTATTGCATCTGTAAAGCTGCGAATGAACGAAGACTGGGCGAGGCGTATGTCTCTGCTGCTGTTCTGACATATTACCGAAATGACGTCGAAGGCGGCTGGCTTCGTTTTGTGGGTCATCCTGTGCGGGCAGTAGATGTGGGAGCTGACTAGGCAGGCGTAGATCCATAACATACAAGAGTTGTGACGCAGATGTTTTAATGGATTCACGAGTATGAGAACGCATGGCAAGCAGAAATAAAGGTAGTGCATCAAACCAGTTGCCATTAATGGACGAGAATGTTAAAGCAGCTCTACCATACCGTTAGCTTGGGGATGGTAGGCAGTCCTCTGGCGTAAGGGACATCCCATGTAACGCAATGTGGTTAGTTACATCGTCTGCAGAAATGGTGCCAAGAGGTAATGTCGCAGGCCACCGTGTAAACCTATCAATAATATTTCGAAGGTAGCTGAAACCTTGAAACTTTGTCAGATGAACTAAGACGATGTGAACGATGGCTAGGCGAGAAGTAGTTCGGAAATGTTGCGATTTAGAACGAGTGTGTTGTGTGATCTTGTTTTTCTGGCAAATGGCACACTCGGAGACCCATCGTTTAGCGTTCTGCTTTAGTCTGACCCCAGAAACGATCTGTGAGAAGTCCGACAATCACTTTGCTTCCTGGGTCAGAAATTGAGTGAAATGAATCGAAAAGGTTTCTCTGAAGGCTGGTCGGCAGAACTGGCTTGTTGGGCTGCATACCTGTGAAGTAAAAAATTGGTAAGCCTTCCCAGAGGCGGCATATGAACTTGGTTGGATGACGGGCTACTGATCTTTGAATGTGAATGTTACCGCGCTATTTTGTTCGCAGGAGGGATGGTGTTAGTCACGGAGTTGACAGTGAATGGCGACGGCGAAGGTGGTTAAAGTGAGACGTCTGGCCTAAAAAAGGCATCTGCAATGAAGATTTGTTTGCCCTTGACTTGTAGGATGTCAAATTACCATTCGCTTAGACATGAACGCTGTCTTTTCACTCTGGTCGGGTACTTGGCGATAGTTGAAGTTGCGTTTCAAAGTGCACTAACTAATGGTGCATGATCTGTTAAAACAACAAATCTGCTACTGCCAATAATGCTGATAAAATGGCGCACTGCGTCGTGGATGGCGAGGAGTTCTCGACCGAAAGTGTCGTACCTTGTTTCTACTGGTTGGAGAGTACGCGAGTAGAAACTGATAGGCTTCCGAACTCCGTCGATCTCTTGTTCCAAAGTGGCTTCAATAGCGAATTCAGAAGCATCTGTTGTGAGTAGAAATGGCTTTTCAAAATCTGGATGCGTTAGCATTGTGGCATTTGCTAACGAGTTGATGGCGAGTCGAAGTAATTCCTCGTCTTCGGATGACCAAGCAATGATGGAATTCTTGCTAAGTCCTTTTCGATTCCGCAGGTACCTGCACAAAGGATAAAGTTGTCTTGAAAGGCCTGGAAGGAACTTGCGATAGTAGTTTAGTACTCCCAGAATTTTCTGCAAATCGCTCAAAGTCCTTGGTGACTTGATATTCTTGATTGAATTCGCCTTTGACGGCAAAGGTTGAATACCTTGTGGCGTGATACGATGCCCTAAGAAGTCCACGGATGTAGTTGCAATCTGCGTCTTGTCACAGTTGATCTTGAGTCCGTGGTTGGATAAGCGTGAGAGGACATTTCGTATATGCTTGGCATGAGATTCTAAGTCTGGACTGAATACCATTATGTCATCGAGATATGACATACAATAAGCAGAGTCGTCGCAAAGTATGTTGTCCATGAATCTTTGAAATGTCTGTGTAGCACACTTAAGTCCAAAAGGCATGTAAAGATATTCGAAAAGGCCAAATGGAGTGATGACTGCAGTCTTTTCAATATCCTCTGGTGCTACCGGGATGTGATGGTAGGCTTGTCTGATGTCAATCACTGATAAAAAATTGCTGCCGTTGAGTTTTTCAAGTAAGATGTTAATATTTGGAATAGGATATGCATAAGATATTGTCACTGAATGTCGCTTACTGCAGACTCTGTACGATCCGTTTGATTTGGAGACTAAGTTCAGTGTTGACGCCCATGAACTTTTCATTGGTCTGATGATTCCTTCTTCCAAAAGCTTGAGAATTTCTCTTGGGCAGCTTTCAGTTTAGCAGGGGCCAGTGGTCAATTCTTGAGTGCAATAGGTTGTCCTTCTTTGACGTTATGGTGCATCGTGTTGGAGACTCGTATCTCTGACTTGTTAAGATCAAAAAGTGACTTGTATATTCGAAGAGCTGCTGATATCTCTGCGGAACGATGTACTGGGGTTGGCTGGATGATCTGTATTTGGCAAGATCAACAATGATCCGAAATATCAAATGGAAATCAAGGCCTATTATATTGTGTGAGACCTCGGCAATGATGAAGTTTAGAGTAAATTCACTCCGTAAACCTATATTGAGTGTGCGATACGGAAAGCCATAAGTAGTTATGGGCTCGACTGTAGTTGTTGCGAGTAGAACGACTAACGACATCTCGGCCATTGAATCACCCTTGAGAACTGAGACTGCTGCAAATGTGTCTACAATGAATTCTTCGCCAGTACTGAAATCAAGAAGTTGCAGGAGTTCGGTGGGCTATTTGGCCGGGTCATGCAAACAAGTAGACTGGTGATTGCGACTGGCATTGTCCGTTTGTCTATCTATGTGGCAAATTAGGCGTGGACGAAAAGAGTCGACAAGAATGTCGGATTGTAATTGATTTCTTCCGTTTGGCGTCGTTGATGCCGTTAATGCGCCAGATGTATCCCGATCCTGATGCACCACCGCGCCTGTGTTCTGTTGCCCTATCCGCCAACTGTGGAAATTGACATTCTTTTGGAAATTCTTCGGAACGACAGAGACAGACTTGGAATGAATAAAAATACTTGAGGTGATTATAACACTAGTTTTTAGGCATATCTGCTAAATGATTGCTGGGATCTCGATCGCCGCCTACCGTTATAATTAGTTTTAGGTATGAACTATGGTAGTGCATTCAGTTGATTTAGCTTGGATTTTTCTATGCCAATCCTTCTTCTAGAGGATAGCTTATCAGCCTGCGGGGTGGACAAAAGGATGATGGATTCACCTTAGGTTCCAAAACGCTAAATTCGAACTTACATCTCTCAGATAAGTCATCTATAGAGAGAGAGTTGGGAAGCTGTCTGGCGAATAGTTTTAATGATTGGTCAAGATTGTTAATAAATACAACCTTAGCCTCATGGTCAGAAATATTGGTTTTATACCAACGTTTCCGTAATTCCCTCAAAATTTCGATGGGGCCAAGGTTTGGCATGTCTAACTGTGCGTATTTATTTATTATCTGCTCAGTTTCTGTGGGCCCAAGCAAGGATTCTACTTCGTTTTGTAGACCCAAAATGGGATTAGGTAGCTTCCTAATAGCCTCAAGCTTAGGATAAATCCGTCGCTGCAATTCAGAAGGTAGTTTAGCAAAAACCTTTGACAGATTTTGATGACTGTCATAATCAGGAAACGGGGAGAAAGCGGAGTCTACGCGCATAAATAATAGTTCACTATCTCCATCCCAAACAGGAACATCAATATCTAAAATTGGACCTGACATTCTAACAATCTTACGGGATCTTAAAAGCATAAATTTATAAGCAATATGAAAATATATAAATATACTTTAACGAAAACGCTTACCTACAAAAAGCTTCCACAGGTGATGAGCGCAGAACAAAAGCACGTCACAGTAACTGCTTCCAAAAAATTGAAATTATCCGCAATTGAGCCTGTCGAGTACGTACGGTACCGTTTTGTACGTAGAAAAGATGAACAGTATATTTATATGCATTATTTAGAAAAAAATCTCCTACTTAGATCTCCCCTCAAACCAAGCTTATATTTAAGATTCCTAGATGACATCTTCCTAATTTGGAATCACGGGGACAATGAGTTGGAGAATTTTCTGTATTTAGCTAATCAACTGGGAGAGGTAAAATTCACATTGGAAAAAGAAAACAAAGAAGAATTATCGTTTCTAGATGAAAAATTTAAACGAATGGGTCAGACATTAGAGAAAGATATTTACAGGAAGGATACTTATTCTGGTATCCTCCTGAATTATTGCTCTAACCACCCGTCTGGGATGAAAATAGGCATTCTAAAATCTATGATAATAAGAAGTCTTAAAATAGTGGATTTAAAATATAGGGATAAAGAACTGATGAAATTGAAAGAAATATTCAGGATAAATGGTTATACGGAAAAATTAACTGAGAAAATCATAAAGGAGATATTATTGCGATTTAATAGAAGAATAACCCAAAAGAAACGGGCAGGAGATTTAGATAATCAGAATGAAGATAAGCACAGAACTCTGGTTCTACCAGACTCCAAATTAAGTAGAAAGATTAGGATATTAGCAACGAAATACAACATAAGAACAGTGTTAAGACAACCAGTTACAATAGGCAATAAGTTACCGAATCAGAAAGAAAAAATAGAACCGCTCAACACATCAGGGGTTTATGAGATACCTTGTAAAGATTGCAATCTTAGGTATATAGATGAAACCATGCGTCCAATAAAGGTACGTAGAGGTGAACATAAGACGGCATGCAAATACAGATATGGTCATAGATCAGATCTAGCCAGGCACTCAATGGAGACTGGTCATCAGATAAACTGGGACGGCTGTAAACGGATTGCACTATGTAACCGAAATAGATTTACCAGATTGATTAGAGAATCAATTGAAATAAAATCAGGAATGAACGTCATGAATATGACATGTGTAGAAAAATCATTAGGCCCAATATTTAATGAAGCCTTCTCGAATGGAAAGAAACGTAGATTAGAGGAATCAGAGCTAACAATAAATCTAAATAAGAGACCGCGACTATGAAAAAAGAAAAAAAACAGAACGAATTAGATGGAGTTAGAGAGAGGTAATTTGGCTAGAGTTATATATATATATATATATATATATATATATATATATATATATATATATATATATATATTATTAACCTCTCTCTCGGTCTATAACCGATTGCAAGCTGAATGGGATTAGGTAAACTGGGGGCATGTGAGGATTACTCCAGGATTGAAATCAAAATTTTGATGATCTTTCTATGTATCCGGAACAGAAAGTAAAAAACAGACATCATGGATTGGCGTGTATTGCAATCCATTAGGTGTGCTTATAGTTATTCAATAATATGTCACTTTAGTAAAATACACATGTTTATAGGTGGCTGTGTGCGCGGAAGGGGACAAGGCTAAGTTTTTTGTATACATTTGAGTATTAGAGACTAGGTATGAAGACCGGATATTAGGAAGACAATTAAAAATACATTTGGAATTAAAATAAATATAAATATATCTGTCTTGAATGAGGATACCACATTTGCCACAAGTTGTGTTTTACTCCTGTGCGTATTGTGTCAACCCTGAAGATGAGACTGGAAATGAGGTCTCGAAAATTAGGAAAAAGAACAATGGAAAATCTTGATCCAACGTCATTTTCAGACAATCAGCTAATTGAAGGCTTAAAGAAGAAGGAACAAGTGAGAACCCATCAGTTGAGGCCAAAAATTACATCATCTCAAGATGAAGGAAGTTCAAGATTTTACCGACCTATGAGTGCTATCAATTGTCCCGCACAAGAAGAATCTTCTAAGGTTGAATCTGTCGAGCACGTACAGTCAATGTTCGTTCAGAGATCACCAAGATGTACAGTTTTGTACATAGGAAAATTGAATAGAACATGTACCCAAAAAAATTCCCCAGAAGACCACGACTATTGAAAGATTGAATAAAAACGTTCCTCATAAAATATATATTTAAATACCCAACAAAATTCCCCAGAAGACCACGACTATTGAAAGATTGAATAAAAACTTTCCTCATAATACATATATATATAAATACCCAACAAAATTCTGCAGAAGACCACGACCAGAGTAAAAACGTAAACGCAATTGTTAATTTAAATGAAAAAGAAAATCAATTTTATTTATACAAAGAAAAGTACAGTACTCCGTATCCTGGCGCGGTCGTCAATTTTGTAAACGCCCCAGCTTCAAGTGAATGCCGTACGACGTTTCAAAGTCGCTTATAGTGCCATAAATACAAAGTAAGTACTGTTGTGGGCCTTTAAAAGGGCCGGTCTTGCGTTCTCTGGCAAATGCCGAGAAGGTCCGTAAGTGTAGTGTTGTCCAGAAGTACTCCTAGACTCTTGAGACCACCTCGGGTTGACTAGGGTTATGGTTCCTTCTGTTGTGGCGTTGATCTCTCGCTGAGTAACTTACAATGGTGTAAACACCCCAGCTTCAAGTAGAGGCCGTACGAGTCTACAAAGTCAGTTAGGCGCCAATTGTAATGACACAAAGAATTTGCCGACGTAATCCGTAAATTAAATTAAATTGGAGTTACGCCGCACCAATGAGAAAAAAGTGAAACTTGCTGTTAACCAATGGTATGCAAGTAGCCATATATTTCTATGACATGGCTATTTAAGCACGGTGAATTTACCATGCAGTTGAGTCGTCGCGTTTGCTTTCTGCTGTGCGTTACGTGTGCGTGTTGTCTGTTATCATCACCTACGTTGATTTTTGGATTGGTTTCACCAACATTGGCAACATCAGTAACGCCAATCTTGTTGCTGTACAACTAAAAAATCAAGCCAACTACTGCAGAACTTCAACGAAGTTATTCAGCGAGATTACAAAGCCACAACAGAAGGAACCACAAACCAAGTCAACCCGAGCTGGTCACAAGAGTCTAGGAGTACTTCCGGACGTCATTCTGACTAAGTTAATATTGTCAGTGGGCCTTTAATAGAGCCGGTGTGGAGGTTAATTAAATTATTGGGCATAAAATAACTCCCAGTGTAAAAATAAATTAAATTTTATTTTTGGACATTTCATGCTATTGCTGGTTTCGTAAAACAATATTGTGTTTTTTTTAAAAAATATTACTGTAATGTCACAAAGCAATTGCCGACATATTGCGTAAATTAAATTCAATTTGATTTACTATTGAGAAAAAAGCGAAGCTTTCCGGTAACCAATAATTTGCAAATACCTATATAAGGTTATTTAAGCACGGTGAATTTACCATGCAAGTCAGTTGTCGCGTTTGCCTTCTGCTGTGTGTTTCTCCGACGTGCTATATGCTACCTTTCACATTGGCTGATTTTTAGCCGTGCATCACACATATTGGTAATATCAGTCACGCCTATCTTGTTGCTGTACAACTAGGGAGACGAGCCAATTACTGCAGAACTTCAACGAGGTTACTCAGCGACAGATCAACGCCCCAACAGAAAGAACCACAACCCAAGTCAACCCGAGGTGGTCTCAAGAGTCTAGGAGTACTTCTGGACAACACTACACTTACGGACCTTCTCGGCATTTGCCAGTGAACGCAAGACCGGCCCTGTTAAAGGCCTCCCAACAGTACTAACTTCGTATTTATGGCACTATAAGCGACTTTGCTGTAGCACGCGGCTCCGTGTTACAACCTAACGAAGGTCGATTTTTACAAACGCTGTGCTCTTTAAGGTCAAATATTCTAACTCTGTCCTTAAACAATATTTCTCTTAGCTGTGATTTTAGGAACAATCTCTTTTAGTCTCAAGCAGTTTTAATCGATATTTCTTGAACTGAAATTTTATTTGTAATTAATAGGGTTTTTATAAAATAGACAGAACCGCGCGCGATACGGATGAAACACGCGGTGGACTATTGTGTCTCAGTGAACTTATTTCGCTTAGTTGCAGAAGTTACGCATTGGAATTACTGTGTAAGACTATCCGAACTTCAGAGAACAATGGATTAATATAATAACCTGAGGATAAAACACTGAACTAAATATTTGTGAGTTTTTTGTCATTGAAGTCGTTATACGGATTATACAGAACATTTTTCTTTATAACATAAATCATTTTACTATGTTCAGATTATCATGTTTTTTCAATCATTTGACTATATTCATTCCAATCCAGACATTTGTGTAAGAATAATTTCTTGTGCGCAAAACATTGTCACTTTATAAACATAAATCATTTTAACTCTTTGCCGTCTAGAAGACGGAAAATTTAGTTTAACTGTGAATAGTGTTTAAGACCTATTTTTGCATAAAAATCTATTTTTACAGCTGACTAACATATATTCAATTTGGACTAACTGTGAATTATATTGCTATTTGCAACATTATATCTAATATACGTATGACCAGATGTTTTGCCTTCTCACATCAACCATCCGAAAAGGATCAGAGACTGATTAGGCGCACGGGTAGTAATAATAGCCACCATTGATATGTAGGACGGGTATAAAATTCACGAACTAGAAAGCAACCTCGGAAATCGACCCCTATATTGTAACGTCGTACGGAATTTACTTGAAGCTGGGGCGTTTACAAAATTGACGACCGGGCCTGGATACGAAGTACTGTTTTTTTGTATAAATAAAATTGATTTTTTTCATTTAAATTAACATTTGCGTATACGTTTTCACTCTGGTCGTGGTCTTCTGAAGAATTTTGTTGGGTATATATATATACATATTTTATGAAGAAGGTTTTTATTCAATCTTTCAGTAGTCGTGGTCTTCTGGGGAATTTTTTTGGGTACATGTTCTATTCAATTTTCCTACGTACAAAACTGTACATCATGGTGATCTCTGAACGAACATTGACTGTACGTGCTCGACAGATTCAACCTCAGAGCATTCTGTTTCAACAGTGGAAGCAGTTAGTGGGTAAGCGTTTCGTTTAGATTCTTTTTATATACATTTTCATCTTGCTTAAAAATTTATGCTTTTAATATTCCGTATGATTATTAGAATGTCAGGTCCAATTTTAGATATTGATGTTCCAGTTTGGAATGGAGATAGCGAACTATTCTTTATGAGCGTAAACTCCGCTTTCTCCCCGTTTACAGATTATGAGAGTCATCAAAATCTGCCAAAGTTTTTTGCCTAACTACCTTCTGAATAGCCGCAACGGATTTATTCGAAGCTTGAGGCCATTAGGAAGCTACCTAATCCCATTTTGGGTCAACAAAATGAAGTAGAATCCTTGCTGGGGCCTACAGAAACCAAACAAGTAATAAATAAATACGCGCAATCAGACATGCCAAACCTTGGTCTCATCGAGTTTTTAAAGGAATTATGCGAACGTTGGTATAAAACCAATATTTCTGACCATGAGGCTAAGGTTGTATTTATTAACAATCTTGCACTATCATTAAAACTATTCGCCAGACAGCTTCCCAACACTCTCTTTTTAGATGACTTATCTGAGAGATGTGAGTTAGAATTTAGCGTTTTGGAACCTATGGTGAATCCGTCATCCTTTTGTCTACCCCGCAGGCTGATAGGCTCTCCTCTTAAAGGACATTAGCGAACATGGCTGAAGTTCTAGAAGGATTAGCATAGTGAAATCTAAGCTAATTCAACTGAATGCACTACCATAGTTCATGCCCAAAACTAATTATAACGGTAGGCGGCGATCGAGATCCCCGCAATCCTTTAGCATATATGCCCCGAAAAACTGGTGCTATAATCACCACAATTTTTTTATTCATTTGAAGTCTGTCTCTGTCGTGCCGAAGAATTTCCGAATGAGTGTCAATTTCCACATTTGGCGGATGGGACAACAGAACACAGGCGCAGTGGTGCATCAGGATCGGCTAACGTCTGGCATAGAATGTAGAAGACCGTACTTTCTGCTCATCAACGGCATCAACGGCGACACACGGAAGATATCAATTACATTTCGACATTCTTGTCGACTCCTTTCGTCTACGCCGAATTTGAAACATAGGTAGACAAACGGACAATGCCAGTCGCAATTACCAGTCTACTTGTTTGCATGACCCGACCAAATAGCCCAACGAACTCCTGCAACTTCTTGATTACAGAACTGGCGAAGAATTCATCGTAGACACAGGTGAAGCAGTCTCAGTTCTCAATGGTGATTCAATGGCCGAGATGTCGCTAGTCGTTCTACTCGCATAACTACTTATGGCTTTCCGTATTGCACACTCAATATAGGTTTACGGAGTGAATTTACTCAAAATTTCATCATTGCCGAGGTCTCACACAATATAATAGGACTTGATTTCCTTTTGAAATTTTCGCTCATTTTTGATCTTGCTAATCAAAAGATCCATGACCCCTCCACCGAACTTTGGCAAAGTTTTTGGACACTTTCCTCCGAGTGTTTGGTGTTACAGGTCATTCAGCCAACCCCAGTACATCGTTCCGCAGAGAAATATGCTGCTCTTTGAATATACAAGTCACATTTTGATCTTAACAAGTCAGAGCTACGAGTCTCCAACAGGATGCACCATAACGTCAAAGAATGACAACCTATTGCACTCAAGAAGTGACCATTGACCCCTGCTAAAGTGAAAGCTGCCCAAGAGAAATTCTCAAGCTTTTGGAATAGGGAATCATCAGACCAACGAAACGTTCATGGGAGTCACCACTGCACTTAATCATAAAATCAAACTGATCGTGCAGCGTCTACAGAGATTATAGTAACCTACATTCAGTGACAATATCTTATGCATATCCTATTCCAAATATTAACATCTTACTTGAAAAACTCAACGGCAGCAATTTTTTCTCAGTGATTGACATCAGACAAGCCTACCATCACATCCCGGTAGCACCAGAGGATATTGAAAAGACTGCAGTCATCACCCCATTTGGCCTTTTTGAATATCTTTACATGCCTTTTGGACTAAAGTGTGCTACACAGACATTTCAAAGATTCATGGACATCATAATTTGCGACGACGCTGCTTGTTGTAATATCTCGATGACATAATGGTATACAGTACAGACTTAGAATCCCATGCCAAGCATCTACGAAATGTCCTCTGACGCTTATCCAACCACGGACTCAAGATCAATTGTGACAAGACGCAGATTGCAACTACACACGTGGACTTCTTAGGGCATTGTATCACAACACAAGGTATTGAACCTTTGCCGTCAAAGACAAATTCAATCAAGAATATCAAGACACCAAAGACTACGAGCGAGTTGCAGAAAATCCTGGGAGTACTAAACAATTATCGCAAGTTCATTCCAGGCCTTTCAAAACAACTTAATCCTTTGTGCAGGCACCTGCGGAACCGAAAAGGACTTAGCAAGAATTCCATCATTGCTTGGTCATCCGAAGACGAGGAATTACTTCGACTTGCCATCAACTCGTTAGCAAATGCCACAATGCTAACGCACCAGATTTCGAAAAGCAATTTCTACTCACGACAGATGCTTTTGAATTTGCTATTGGAGCCACTTTGGAACAAGAGATCGACGGATTTCGGAAGCCTATCAGTTTCTACTCGCGTACTCTCCAACCAGTAGAAACGAGGTACGACACTTTCGGCCGAGAACTTCTCGCTACCCACGACGCAGTGCGCCATTTTATCAGCATCATTGGCAGTAGCAGATTTGTTGTTTTCACAGATCATGCACCACTAGTTAGAGCACTTCGAAACGCAACTTCATCTATCGCCAAGTACCCTGCCAGAGTGGAAAGACAGCTTTCTCGTCTAAGCGAATGGCAATTTGACGTCTTTCACGTCAAGGGCAAACAGAACTTCATTGCAGATGCCCTGTCCAGGCCAGACGTCTCTCTACAACCACCTTCGCCGTCACCATTCACTGTCAACTCCGTGGCACTCAGTGAACCTGCACTAACGCCAACTCTCCTGCGAACTGAACAACGCGATGACATTCACATTCAAAGATCAATAGCCCGTCACCCAACCAAGTTCATATGCCGTCTGTGGGAAGGCTTACCAATTGTTTACTTCACGGGTACGCAGCCCAACAAGCCAGTTCTGCCGACCAGCCTTCAGAGAAATATTTTCGATTCAATTCACTCAATTTCTCACCCAGGAAGCCAAGCGACTGTCCGACTTCTTACAGATCGTTTCTGGGGTCACAGACTTAGGCAGAATGTTAAACGATGGGTCTCAGAGTGTGCTATTTGTCAGAAAAACAAGATCACACGACACACTCGTTCTAAGTTGCAACATTTTCGATCTACTTCTCGCCTAGCCATCGTCCACATCGACATAGTTCATCTGACAAAGGTTCAAGGTTTCAGCTACCTTCTAACTATGATCGATAGATTTACACGGTGGCCTGCGGCATTACCTCTTGGCACCATTTCTGCAGACGAAGTAACTAACGGTTTTATCTCTGCATGGATATCCAATTATGGTGTTCCCAATGAGGTCATCACGGTCAGAGGCACTTGCTTCTCATCTGATCGTTTCAAAACCACCTTGCGGTACATGGGATGCATCTTACGCCAGACGACTGCCTACCATCCCCAAGCTAATGGCATGGTAGAGAGAATGCATAGGGAACTCAAAGCAGCTTTAGCATCCTCGTCTATTAATGGCAACTGGGTCGATGCACTACCTTTAGTTCTGCTTGCCATGCGTTCCCGTACTCGTGAATCCATTAAAACGTCTGCGTCACAACTCTTGTATGGCATGGATCTACGCCTGCCTAGTCAGCTCCCACGTCTACTACCGGCACAAGATGACCCACAAAACGAAGCTACCCGCCTTCGACTTCATTTCGGTAACATGTCCGAACAGCAGCCGAGACACACGCCTCGTCCAGTCTTCGTTCACCCACAGCTCCACAGCTGCAAGAGAGTACTCGTTCGCAACAATAATGCTGTTGCACCACTACAACCCAAGTATCGCGGTCCTTACCCGATTTTACTCAGACAGCCAAAATACTTCATCATTATGCAAGGCGCTACACCGACATCAGTAAGCATAGACAGGTTGAAACCGTTTATCGAACCACCTGATCCTGAGAGCGTTCAACCTTCTACACACGTCTCAGGCTCCGTCTGCTCACAATCTCAATATCCTGATTTGTATAACGCGTAATTGATTTTTTTTAAACATTAACATTAACTATCAAATTTTTTTTAACCTTACGTTATTTTTCGTATTTGTCTCACGTGGCATAACCAGCTGTTCTTAGCTAACAATTGTGTAGCATTTTTGAACAGTTCTTTGGTATTATGCCATCTCTGAGGCAATGTTCGTGTACATATTTTTATGCAGTTACCTTTGATTTTAATGTATATATTTTTAAATTATAATGTATTTCTCACACATGACATTACACTGCCTATTTTGGTATGACCAGCTACTTAGAGCTAACGCTTTTGTGTAGTAGCACTTAGTAGTGATCAGCTTCATATCATGGTACAGGCCACTTTCAATGCATATCTCAACTTTATCAATTGCACAAAGACCACTTTACAAATGTCATGACCACATCGTCGAGCACTCTAGCTCCTTTGGTCGTATACAAACACATTGACAACGATCCAACCTGCTTAGGTTTTTTTTAACTTAAACCTGGCAAATTCAGAGGCGATTTACCTCGAAATCTTCATGCTGCGGCTCCCAAAACTTACACTGCTCTATTTTGCCTCACGTGGTATGACCGACCACTAGAGCTAACAATTTGTGTAGCAATTCCTAGTGGTTACCTGGCATCATATCATTGTTGAAGCAACCAACAAGCATATTTAAGCCCAGCACTTATGGTTCATCATATTTTTGCTTAACTTGGTTCGAACTCTGTCATGCATTTATTATCTAGCCTCGCAGAGAGGAATTTTTTTTCCTTTTTTTCAGAGAGGAAAGTGTTGTAACGACACAAATTAATGGCCGACATATTGCGTAAATTAAATTCAATTTTATTTACGTTGCACCAATGAGAAAAAAGCGAAACTTGCCGTTTTAACCAATAGTGTGCAAGTAGGCATGGCATGCTATTTAAGCACGGCAATTTACCATGCAAGTCAGTTGTGGCATTTGCATTCTACCTGCTTCACGCGTGTGCGTTCTGTCGGCTGTCAATACCAACGCTGGTGATTTGATAGTTTTCACCAACAACTAACTACATCCGTGACTCATTTTGTTGCGGTATACTCGGAGAGACGAGCCAATTAAGTGCAGAACCGCAGGACGTTATCCACATCGTGATTACAGCTCAACCACGGGAGCGACAACTCAACCAGAGTCCACCCAAGGCTCTAGGACATCTTCACACTCTGAAGACTTCAAGAGAACGCATTACCAGGCCCTCTTAAGGGCCCCCTATCAGTAACTAATCTCTATTCAGAGCACCTTAACCGAGTTTGTAACGTCGTACGGCATTTACTTGAAGCCGGGGCGTTTACAAAATTGGCGACCGCGCCAGGATATTGATTATTGTTCTGATTTTTTTGGTAAAAATAAAATTGACTTCCTTTTTCAACTATTTGGGATAAAATTCGATTAACATTTGCGTTTTTCTCTACCGTGATCGTGGTTTTCTGGGAATTTTGTTGGGTATATATTCGTGGATTTGTGGTGAATTTTTTTTGGGGGGTATAATAATAATAATACGGCGCATCTGTTCGTCTTTCCTACGTACAAAACGGCACCGTACGTACTGGACAGGCTAAATTGCGGATAATTTCAATTTTCGGAAGCAGTTACAGTTCTGCGCTCATTCAACTGTGGAAAATAATAATACATTGGCATCAAAGGCCAACGGAGCCTCTGTTCATCTTTCCTACGTACAAAACGTGCTTTTGTTCTGCGCTCATTCAACTGTGGAAGCTGTTTGTGGGTAAGCGTTTCGTTAAAGTATACATTTTCATATTGCTTATAAATATATGCTTTTAAGATCCCGTAAGATTGTTAAAATGTCAGGTCCAATTTTAGATATTGATGTTCCTGTTTGGGATGGAGATAGTGAGCTATTCTTTATGCGCGTAGACTCCGCTTTCTCCCCGTTTCCTGATTATGACAGTCATCAAAAACTGTCGAAGGTTTTTGCTAAACTACCTTCTGAATTGCAGCGACGGATTTATCCTAAGCTTGAGGCCATTAGGAAGCTACCTAATCCCATTTTGAGCCTACGAAACGAGGTAGAATCCGTGCTTGGACCCACGGAAACTGAGCAGATAATAAACAAATATGCGCAGTTAGATATGCCAAAACTTGGCCCCATAGAAATACTGAGGGAATTACGGAAACGTTGGTATAAAACCAACATTTCTGACCATGAGGCTAAAGTTGTTTTTATTAACAATCTTCCCAAACATTAAAACTCTTTGCCAGACAGCTCCCCAACACTCTCTCTATAGATGACTTATCTGAGAGATGTGAGTTAGAATATAGGGTTTTGGAACCCAAAGTGAATCCATCATCCTTTTCTTCACCCCCGCAAGATGATAGACTCTCCTCTTTAGAGAGAACAGTGGCGAACATGGCCAAAGTTCTAGAAGGATTGGCCATTACCAAATCCGAGCTAAATCAAGTGAATGCTCGACCAAAATTCGTTTCCAAGTCAAATTATAATGGTAGGCGGCGATCGAGATCTCCGCAATCCTTTAATAAATATGCTCCAAAGAACTGGTGTTATAACCACCAGAAGTTTTTTATGCTTGCCAAGTTTGTCTTTGTCGTTCCGAAGAATTTCCGAATGAGTGTCAATTTCCACAGCTGACGGAGAGGACAACAGACCGCAGGCACAAGGGTGCATCAGTATCGGGAAACGTCTGGCGCAGGAAGTAGAAGACCGTACTTTCTGCACATCAACGGCATCAACGGCGTTACAGGGAAGAAGCCAACTACAATCCGACATCCCTGTCGACTCTTTTCGTCCACGCCGAATTTTTCACATAGAGAACCAAACAGAAAATGCCGGTCGCAATCACCAGCCTACTTGTTTGCATGACCCGGCCAAACAGCAAAACGAGCTGCTGCACCTTCTTGATTTCGAAACTGGCGAAGAGTTCATCGGAGACACAGGTGCGGCAGTCTCAGTTCTCAAAGGTGATTCAATGGCCGAGATGTCGCTAGGCGTTCTTCTCGCAACAGCTACAGGCGAGCCCATACCAACATATGGCTGCCGGTACCGCACACTCAACATAGGTCTACGACGTGAATTTTCCCACAACTTCATCATTGCCAAGGTCTCACATAATATAATAGGCCTTGATTTCCTTCTAAAATTTCGGCTCATTGTTGATCTTGCCAATCAAAAGATCATCGACCCCTCCACAGGAATTGAACAAATTTTTGGACACTTGCCTCCGAGCGTTTGGAGTTACAGGTCATTCAGCCAACCCCAGTGCATCATTCAGCAGAGATATCAGCAGCTCTTCGAAAATACAAATCGCTTTTCGATCTTAACAAGTCAGAGCTACGAGTCTCCAACACGATGCATCATATCGTCACAGAAGGACAACCTATTGCACTCAAGAAGCGACCACTGGCTCCTGCTAAGCTGAAAGCTGCCCAAGAAGAATTCTCAAGGCTTTTGGAAGAGGGAATCATCAGACCATCGAAAGGTTCATGGGCGTCACCACTGCACTTAGTCTCTAAATCAAACGGATCGTACAGAGCCTGTGGAGACTACCGTAAGCTAAATTCAGTGACAAAATCTGATGCATATCCTATTCCAAATATTAACACTTTACTTGAAAAACTCAACGGCAGCAATTTTTTCTCAGTGATTGACCTCAGACAAGCGTACCATCACATCCCGGTAGCACCAGAGGATATCGAGAAAACTGCAGTCATCACTCCATTTGGCCTTTTCGAATATCTTTACATGCCTTTTGGACTTAAGTTTGCTACACAGATATTTCAAAGATTCATGGACAACATACTTCGCGACGACTCTGCTTATTGTATGTCATATCTCGATGACATTATGGTATTCAGTCCAGATCTAGAATCTCATGCGAAGCATCTACGAAATGTCCTCTCACGCTCATCCAACCACGGACTCAAGATCAACTGTGACAAGACGCAGATTGCAACTACATCCGTGGACTTCTTAGGGCATCGTATCTCGGCCCAAGGTATTCAACCGTTGCCGTCAAAGACGAATTCAATCAAGAATATCAAGTCACTAAGGACTTTGAGCGATTTGCAGAAAATCCTGGGAGTACTAAACTATTATCGCAAGTTCCTTCCAGGCCTTTTAAAACAACTTTATTCTTTGTGCAGGCACCTGCGGAACCGAAAAGGACTTAGCAAGAATTCTATCATTGCTTGGTCATCCAAAGACGAGGAATTACTTCGACTTGCCATCAACTCGTTAGCAAATGCTACAATGCTAACGCATCCAGATTTCGAAAAGCCATTTCTACTCACGACAGATGCTTCTGAATTTGCTATTGGAGCCACCTTGGAACAAGAGATCGACGGAGTTCGGAAGCCTATCAGTTTCTACTCGCGTACCCTCCAACCAGTAGAAACGAGGTACGACACTTTCGGCCGAGAACTTCTCGCCATCCACGACGCAGTGCGCCATTTTATCAGCATCATTGGCAGTAGTAGATTTGTTGTTTTCACAGATTATGCACCACTAGTTAGCGCACTTCGAAACGCAACTTTATCTATCGCCAAGTACCCTGCCAGAGTGGGAAGACAGCTTTCTCGTCTAAGCGAATGGCAATTTGACGTCTTTCACGTCAAGGACAAACAGAACTTCATTGCAGATGCCCTGTCTAGGCCAGACGTCTCTCTACAACCACCCTCGCCGTCACCATTCACTGTCAACTCCGTGGCACTCAGTGAACCTGCACTAACGCCAACTCTCCTGCGAACGGAACAACGCGGTGACATTTACATTCAAAGATCAATAGCCCATCACCCAACCAAGTTCATATGCCGTCTGTGGGAAGGCTTACCAATTGTTTACTTCACGGGTACGCAGCTCAACAAGCCAGTTCTGCCGACCAGCCTTCAGAGAAAGGTTTTCGATTCAATTCACTCAATTTCTCACCCAGGAAGCCAAGCGACTGTTCGACTTGAACGGAAAGTATAATCTCATGCACATTCGTTTCGTGCTTACTGGCGATTCATCAGTAGGAGCCGGTATTACGCCCTTTAACCACTATATATTTGGTAGAAGAATGTGGAATAATAGGACGGTACAATCTCCTAGACGAATGTGTAAACCTGTAATAGTGAGGCTAACATAATATGAAGTCAACGACAATACGACTTCAATGCTAACTCACACTATATAATATATATACCGAGTCTGTAAAGGATACTAACACTATGGCTATTGTGTTAGTAACTGAAATCTTTTTTGAAATCGATGAGTACCGGATACTAACACTATGGTTTCCGAGTCGGTACATGATACCAACCTGATGGATATAAATTTATGCTAAAGTTCAACCAAATTGAGAATTACTACAATTTCCGAGCACCTGTTACTCCAGTTAAACCATACACTCTGGCCTTCATCGATATCAGTTATCACATTTCGCGGTAAGCATGACATCATTCAATTCAATATATTAGAGTTAAATACTGTTTGTTGCAAAGAACTAATATATATGCAAGTATGTATTAGGTTTTGCAAACCTAGTAACAAATTAGTTCAGTTGTGACCAGAAGGATAAACCAAAGGCAGCATGAACGGATATCCAATTATGGTGTTCCCAATGAGGTCATCACGGACAGAGGCACTTGCTTCTCATCTGATCCTATCAAAACCACCTTGCGGTACATGGGATGCATCTTACGCCAGACGACTGCCTACCATCCTCAAGCTAACGGTATGGTAGAGAGAATGCATAGGGAACTCAGAGCTGCTTTAGCATCCTCGTCCATTAATGGCAACTGGGTCGATGCACTACCTTTAGTTCTGCTTGCCATGCGTTCCCGTACTCGTGAATCCATTAAAACGTCTGCGTCACAACTCTTGTATGGCATGGATCTACGCCTGCCTAGTCAGCTCTTACGTCTTCTACCGGCACAATATAACCCACAAGACGAAGCTAACCGCCTTCGACTTCATTTCGGTAACATGTCTGAACAGCAGCCGAGACACACGCCTCGTCCAGTCTTCGTTCACCCACAGCTCCACAGCTGCCAGAGAGTACTCGTTCGCAACGACAATGCTGTTGCACCACTACAACCAAAGTATCGCGGTCCATACACGATTTTGCTTAGACAACCAAAATACTTCATTATTATGCAAGGCGCTACACCGACATCAGTAAGCATAGACAGGTTGAAACCGTTTATCGAACCACCTGATCCTGAGAGCGTTCAACCTTCTACACACGTCTCAGGCTCCGTCTGCCCACAATCTCAATAGCCTGCTTTGTATAACGCGTAATTGATTTTTTTTAAACATTAACATTACGTATCAAAATTTTTTAACCTTACGTTATTTTTCGCGTTTGTCTCACGTGGCATAACCAGCTGTTCTTAGCTAACAATTGTGTAGCATTTTTGAACAGTTCTTTGGTATTATGCCATCTCTGAGGCAATGTTCGTGTACATATTTTTATGCAGTTACCTTTGATTTTAATGTATATATTTTTACATTATAATGTATTTCTCACACATGACATCACACTGCCTATTTTGGTATGACCAGTTACTTAGAGCTAACGCTTTCGTGTAGCAACACTAAGTAGTGATCAGCTTCATATCATGGTACAGGCCACTTTCAATGCATATTTCAAATTCAAAGACAACTCTACAAATGTCATGACCACAACGTTGAGCACTCACTCTAGCTGCTTTAGTCGTATACAAACGCATTGACGACGATCCAACCTGCTTATGTTTTAACTTAAACCTGGAAAATTCAGAGGCGATTTACCTCGAAATCTTCACACTGCGGCTCCCAAATCTTACACTGCTCTATTTTGCCTCACGCGGTATGACCGACCACTAGAGCTAACAATTTGTGTAGCAATTCCTAGTGGTTACCAGGCATCATATCATTGTTGAAGCAACCAACAAGCATATTTAAGCCCAGCATTTATGGTACGTCATATTTTTGCTTAATTCTGTCCGAACTCTGTCATACATTTCTAATCTAGCCTCGCAGAGAGGAATTTTTTTCTTTTTTTTCAGAAAGGAACGTGTTGTGATGACACAAATTAATTGCCGACATATTGCGTAAATTAAATTCAATTTTATTTACTTTGCACCAATGAGAAAAAAGCGAAACTTGCCGTTTACCATGCAAGTCAGTTGTTGCATTTGCATTCTGCTTCTCGTTACACGTGTGCGTTCTATCGGCTGTCAATACCTACGCTGGTGATTTGATTTGTTTCACAAAAAATTGGCAACATCCGTGACTGTTGCGGTACAACCAGCGAGACGAGCCAATTAATGCAGAACTTCAACGAAGTTTTCCACATCGTGATTACAACGAAACAACAGAAGGAACCACAGCCAGAGTCAACCCAAGGCTCTAGGACATCTTCACACTCTGAATAATTCAGGATAAACACACGATCAGGCCCTGTTAAGGCCCCCTTATCACAACAATATCTATATTCAGAGCATTTTAACCGAGTTTGTAACGTCGTACGGCATTTACTTGAAGCCAGGGCGTTTACAGCACGTTATATTCGCATGCTTTCTGGAAATTGTTAAATATAAAACTCTATACAACGTAATCCAATTCATTTATTTTTCAACAAATAATGAATGTATTATAACTTTAAAATACCTGACTAGGGTTTTATAAACATTGATCCTATGTCTTTCCATCCATCCGAATCGCCCTTTCAGAATAGTATAAGATCAATGTCACTTTAGTCATACAAAATAGACCTGTTCACAATAATTGTTGCTATAATCGAAAAATTTTCCTCTCATTTGTAAAAAATTTTAAAAACGCTCATTGCAATTACCTGCCTAGAATCGTTTATTATGACAATTTATAATAAATACAACGAAGTATTTGTAAAAACAATCATTCGGGAAGCGCATGTTGCAGATAGTAAGATATCATGATTTTTCAGATATGCATTTAACTCTCCACAGGACACGACAAAAATTGAACAGCGGAAGAGTGGATGATTTCAAAAAAGATGTAAAAATATGATACATTATCTTAGAGGCCTAGGAAATTTTAATTACTATAAGTTCGAGTTCTCAAAAATTAATAATTTTTACTATAATTGTTTTCGTGTGTGATTAACATTTATTGCGAACCATCCTTTTAAAATCCCCATAGTCTTAACATGCTATTTAATTTGTGCACGAAATTCAGTTGTCAAATATATGATCTATTTTAATTATTTGACTATTCGCAGGCAAGTCTATAAAAATGATTTTTATATATACAGTAACGCGCGGCACCGCGTTAAATCACAACGAGTATCAATTTCGACAGATCCGTTTTACCTCAGGGTCACATATACTAATTCTTGATTTAGACAATTTTTGTCCTAACTGCGATTTTAGAAACAATCTCTGTTAGTGTAAAGCAGTTTTAGTTGAGATTTCTTGATCTGCAAATTTATTTGTAAATAATGAGGTTTCGTTTAAAAACAACACACACCCGCGAGTAACACACCAGTAGCATGCAGTGGATTACTGTGTTTTAGTCGTCAAAGCCAAAATTTATATTTTGTGTGCTCTTCATCAATTATCAGTGACACAAAACTATACTGCCAAGGCAATCTAGATTTATTTATTGTGATTAATGACTGACTGCTTTTGTGCCTAGATATTAACGTGTGTTAACAATATTTTATTGTTTTACCGTCTAGAGCACGGTCAATTTTGACTAACATTGAATTTTAATTTACTTGGTAACATTGTTCATAATAAACGTATGATACTTCCACTTAACCTACTCATATCACATTGGAAAAGGGGTCAGATTCCAGCTAGATTGTAATGAGACTGATAAGAAGCACGTCACACGAACCTGATATCTTTCGACGTCAGCTACCAGGCATATGTAGGAATATTATTGTATCGCTAAATAAACCGCTATCCACAAAACACCACCTACAAAATCGCAATACCTCACACAATATAATTAAAATGACATCGCTCTGATGTTTTAGCTTTGTCAGATCATTAAGTTAAGCGTAAATTTGTTTTTTCATTGTTATAAACGAACAACTGTCCTAGTAATAATATTAACTAGGCGACGGTGTATGACAGAATGTGAATAGTGTTTCATTTGTTATAACTCCAAATAAGACAATATTTTTAAAAAATGAATATTTATTGCACATACAGATATATTTATAATATTATTTAAAGTCGCTCAACAAGAAAGATCATTTGTGGCTATGGGTGTTATTAGAAATAAAGGGTCGCCTAGATTCAACCTAGATAAGAAATTATAAGTCTAAATGCTATAGATCCACTGATTAGGAACTTACATTGCATGTCTACTGTTTGACAATAAAGATTTGTACAAGGAATGACTAATTCTGTTGTAATAAGAACAAATGTTAATGAGGTTTGGTACATTTGTATCGTTCATTTCGCAATTTACCTTAGTGTAAGGAGATACCGAGAAGTCAAACCAGTGAAATTTTAAAAATTTATATTACTTGCATGATAAGACTTCTGGAATAACAGTTGCAGGAATACTGTACGAACACGACAAGCTGGAAAATTCATAGGTGCAGTGGGAACAAAACGAAAGATGATTAGATTAAATACAGTCACTCCCCAAATAAAAATAAATTATGAATTTATATTTTTCGCCTCAATTTTCCGCTAATCCTTTAAAATGTTTGTCTTGGATAAAATAGTTTTCAAAAGATTGTAACAAGTTATAGAATATTTTTCAACTGGAATTTTTTCGTTCATTTTTCTTGATTGTTTATGGTTTTTTCAGTCTTCCTATTGTGTTCTACCTCCCAGAACCTGCTTGCAAGAGCAAAGTTAGCTCTCTGACACCTTCATGATCAATAACTTTCCAATGCACTTGTTTTATCGGAAGTATGCTTTTTCATGTAATGCTGGAATCGGGAGGCCAAAGAACGCAAATATAATCGTATTTTTGGTTAATTACAGGCCTGTGCACAATTACGATGCATACTCCTTCCTATATACTAATCGTAAAATTATTGTCTCAATGTGGTTCGTGCATTGACACTGATGCCAGGCTCGAATATAGAGAGACAGAAAAACTATAATGAGTAAGAAGGTTTTTAAAGCGGACCAAACTGTAATGTCATTCGAGATGGTCCACTCAAAGCACAATAGACAAATAGTGTTTCTACACTAATACTCGGATTGTTTCGCCATAATTTATTGAACACGCGTCACTACAACCTCGTTCTCTAGGTTCTAATTATTGACTATTTTACTAGGTCGCTTTGTATAACATAAGACTGCACATCCGTATTGCACGTCAGAGCTCATACTTGACCGAAAGGTATCATGGCTTAGTATGCTGAAACGGGTTCGATATTTTTTAATTAAATTCAAATGCAAGATGCAAATTCATTGTCTGACATTATCGTAAAGCCATCATGAAAACTCCAATTCGACATCAATATCAACCAATCACAAACCCCCTGAAATTCAACAACTATATAAGCACAAAGAATTTCCGATATGTTTGTTATCTGAGCTCGCTATCGCTTGGATACCTCGTTCTTTGTTTAAGCTTGATGTCGTTGCTCGCTTTTTTTAATTTTGTTTTATTAGCACAGCTTAACATCAGACACAACAGCTCTTGCTGCTGTGTTTCTAGGAAATCGCAAATACTTAATTTATTAATTAAATTAATACAGTTGTCAGCGTTTTGGTGAAGCTGTACATATCAAAAGTAGATTCAGCAATGCACACAACGTAGCATTTGACACATATCATATGCTATTATACTGGTTGACATCCATCTACCCAACGTCAACTAACAAGGCAGTATGACGCACATAGCAAATCTTTCATTTTATCAAGATAACCGCGTCCAATCTGGGAGTGATGCTATTTGGGGCATTCGTCGGTAAGGAAATAATAGCCCTATCCTGGACCCACAACATTTTCTGTCTGTCGAAGATTTTTTAAAGCTTACGATTTAATGCTGAATTTTTAGGTCTAGTGTGAAACATTATGTTTCCAACGGGCTGCTGAAAAGCTACAATCAACATAAAAATACACCATGTATAATTTAAGTCACTTGTATTGTAAATTTTAACGCTTAAAAATCAGCGTTTTATTTATTGTAAACATTTTTGACAGATTTTGTCAGATAAAATTTCTGGCCGTTCAATTTTTCAGGGCATCGAATATTTATTCCAGTATTTGTGCTCAGGTTTAAACAACATCACAATGTTTTTGCAATCAATTTTGCAATATATCAGTTCAAATACCAAATCAAATTATTGATTCAACATCGCATATTTCATCTCCAATGTGTTTAATTTCGGTTTGTTCAATCGTTGGTAGCAGATTTGGATGTACGCTCTGTTATTATCTGTTGAAAATTACAAGAATGTTTTGTTTTAAAGTTTAGAATTTTTTTCAAATTATATTTTTATAATGTATCGCAAGCAATTTTTCAAACATGAACGTTTATCAACTTAAGCAGGCTCAGTATCCATCCGTGAATTTCTCAGCTGATGACATAAGGCTAACCTCTTTAGACAAATTCCCTTAACATTTCTTGAAAATTTTATAATATCTCTCCTGGACAAAGTACAGGTTCATCTAACGAAGGATTAACATTTACATCCGCATAGGAGATAATGGCCTCGATGATTGGTTTTATCATCCCCAAAAAAATATTGTCATGCGAACTAGCCTGCACGTTTAACGAATTAGCTAAAATTTTGTCAGATTCATCTCATAATTGACTGTAGGTCAAAATGAAGAATTAATATATTGTATTATCCAAAAAGCGGATAATCAACATCTATGCACACATGGATGCAAGTCATGCTTTTTCTATCCGCTGAAGTATAATTAGCCTTGAAGCGAATAATTTAGTCCTTAATACCTAACAAAATGAAGAACAAATATGTATATATCATTTGGATAATTAACTTAATGAACTACTGCACATATAATTTATCATAGACGCATGCGCAGCAGATTTGAAATTCAAAGGTGACTCCGATTCTGAGATTATATTTCAAATACTGATTGAAACTGCCACGAGTCAAACCATTCCCACCTGCGGTTGTCAGCGTCGCTCTCTTAATACAGTTTTACGACATGAATTTTCGCACAACTTTATTATTTTCAATATGTTACACGACATTCTAGACCTTGATATCTTATTATAATTTCGGCTTATATTTATTGTAGCCAATCAGAAGATCATCGACTCATCCTCTGTAGTTGATCAAAGTTTTTGGATACTTGCTACCGAAAATTGCAAGCCATACAGCCAACTCCGGTGCCTCTTTCGTCAGATATATCAACAAAGCTCTGTGGATACAATACGATAATCTCAATCAGCAAATCAGATCTACATGTCACCACTATGTGGCTCAAAATCAACGGAACAGGGAAACCTATTTCACTTAAAATGATGTCGTTACCTCCTGTCAAAGTCAAATCTTCTCAAAATGTATTCTCAATACATATCCTACCCTTGATTTGCTATTTCAATGATTGGGCCAGTTGGCCTTTGATGCCAAATAAATGTATTATTATTATAATACTGCTGAAAGAAGGCATTTTTAGAACGTCAAAATTTTCTCGCGCATCTCCGTTATACTTGATCTCCAAACTTGATTAATCATGCAGAGCATACAGAGATTATCGCATATTAGATACTCTGAAAAAATGCAAACATAATAACTAGTATAAGCACATCTAAAATTAAATTAGTGTTAGCAATTATTTCCCGGTTATTTCCCTCAGACAAGCTTACAATGACACTACGTTAGTACCAAAGATATGGAGAAATCTGTTGTCATTAATCCTTTTCATTTATTCCATGTCTTTCGGTCCCAAGTGTGCAAGAGAGATATTGTAGAGATTTAAGGACAATATCATGCACGACGACATCGACTATTGTATATCATATCCTGACGACATATTGGACTTTAGTAGTGACCTGAAGACTCAGGCCTTAGCACACTTAGCGAATAATAGACTCAAAGAAAATTGTTCAAAACGCAAATCGCAATGTAAACGCCCCGGATTCAAGTAAATGCCGTACGACGTTACAAACTCGGTTAAGGTGCTCTGAATAGAGATTAGTTACTGATATGGGGGCCCTTAAGAGGGCCTGGTAATGCGTTCTCTTTAAGTCTTCAGAGTTGAAGATGTCCTAGAGCCTTGGGTGGACTCTGGTTGAGTTGTCGCTCCCGTGGTTGAGCTGTAATTACGTTGTGGATAGCGTCCTGCAGGTCCTGCACTCAATTGGCTCGTCTCTCCGGTATCCCGCAACAAGATGAGTCACGGATGTAGTTAGTTGTTGATGAAACTATCAAATCACCAGCGTAGGTATTGACAGCCGACAGAACGCACACGCGTGAAGCAGGTAGAATGCAAATGCCACAACTGAATTGCATGGTAAATTACCGTGCTTAAATAGCATGCAATATGTCTACTTGCACACTATTGGTTAAACGTGGTTAAACGTGGTTAAACGGCAATTTTGCTTTTTCCTCATTGGTGCAACGTAAATAAATTTGAATTTAATTTACGCAATATGTCGGCGATTGATTTGTGTCGTTACAACACTTTCCTCTCTGAAAAAAAGGAAAAAAAATTCCTCTCTGCGAGGCTAGATAAGTAAAAATATGATGAACCATAAGTGCTGGGCTTAAATATGCTTGTTGGTTGCTTCAACAATGATATGATGCTAGGTAACCACTAGGAATTGCTACACAAATTGTTAGCTCTAGTGGACGGTCATAGCACGTGAGGCAAAATAGAGCAGTGTAAGTTTTGGAGCCGCAGCGTGAAGATTTCGAAGTAAATCGCCTCTGAATTTGCCAGGTTTAAGATAAAAACCTAAGCAGGATGGATCGTTGTCAATGTGTTTGTATACGACCAAAGGAGCTAGAGTGCTCTACGTTGTGGTCATGACATTTGTAGAGTGGTCTTTGTGAAATAGATAAAGTTGAGATATGCATTGAATGTGGCCTGTACCATGATATGAAGCTGATCACTACTTAGTGTTGCTACACGAAAGCGTTAGCTCTAAGTAGCTGGTCATACCAAAATAGGCAGTTTAATGTCATGTGTGAGAAATACATTATAATGTAAAAATATATACATTAAAATCAAAGGTAACTGCATAAAAATATGTACACGAACATTGCCTCAGAGATGGTATAATACCAAAGAACTGTTCAAAAATGCTACACAATTGTTAGCTAAGAACAGCTGGTTATGCCACGTGAGACAAATACTAAAAATAACGAAAGGTTAAAAAATTTTTATAGTTAATGTTAATGTTTAAAAAAATTAATTACGCGTTATACAAAGCAGGTTGAGATTGTGGGGAGACGGAGCCTGAGACGTGTGTAGAAGGTTGAACGCTCTCAGGATCAGGTGGTTCGACAAACGGTTTCAACCTGTCTATGCTTACTGATGTCGGTGTAGCGCCTTGCATAATGATGAAGTATTTTGTCTGTCTGAGTAAAATCGGGTAAGGACCGCGATACTTGGGTTGTAGTGGTGCAACAGCATTATTGTTGCGAACGAGTACTCTTGCAGCTGTGGAGCTGTGGGTGAACGAAGACTGGACGAGGCGTGTGTCTCGGCTGCTGTTCGGACATGTTACTGAAATGAAGTCGAAGGCGGGTAGCTTCGTCTTGTGGGTCATCTTGTGCCGGAAGTAGACGTGGGAGCTGACTAGGCAGGCGTAGATCCATGCCATACAAGAGTTGTGACGCAGACGTTTTAATGGATTCACGAGTACGGGAACGCATGGCCAGCAGAAATAAAGGTAGTGCATCGACACAGTTGCCATTAATGGACGAGGATGCTAAAGCAGCTTTGAGTTCCCTACGCATTCTCTCTACCATGCCATTAGCTTGGGGATGGTAGGCAGTCGTCTGGCGTAAGATGCATCCCATGTACCGCAAGATGGTTTTGAAACGATCAGATGAGAAGCAAGTGCCTCTGTCCGTGATGACCTCATTGGGAACACCGTAATTTGATATCCATGCAGAGATAAAACCGTTAGTTACTTCGTCTGCAGAAATGGTGCCAAGAGGTAATGCCGCAGGCCACCGTGTAAATCTATCGATCATAGTTAGAAGGTAGCTGAAACCTTGAACCTTTTTCAGATGAACTATGTCGATGTGGACGATGGCTAGGCGAGTAGTATTTCGAAATTGTTGCAACTTAGAACGAGTAAAATGTGATTCGATTTCTTGACAGCCTGCACACCGTCGCTTACTCTGGGTGACAAATTGAATGAATTGAATCGAAAACTTTTCTCTGAAGGCTGGTCGGCAGAACTGGTTTGTTGGGCTGCGTACCTGTGAAGTAAACAATTCGTAAGCCTTCCCACAGACGGCATATGAACTTGGTTGGGTGACGGGCTATTGATCTTTAAATGTGAATGTCACCGCGTTGTTCAGTTCGCAGGAGAGTTGGCGTTAGTGCAGGTTCACTGATTGCCACGGAGTTGACAGTGAATGGTGACGGCGAAGGTGGTTGTAGAGAGACGTCTGGCCTGGACAGGGCATCTGCAATAAAGTTCTGTTTGCCCTTGACATGATATATGTCGAATTGCTATTCGCTTAGACGAGACAGATGTCTTTCCACTCTGGCAGGGTACTTGGCGATAAATGAAGTTGCGTTTCGTAGTGCCCTAACTATTGGTGCATGATCTGTGAAAACACCAAATCTGCTGCTGCCAATGATGCTGATAAAATGGCGCACTGCGTCGTGGATGGCGAGAAGTTCTCGGCCGAAAGTGTCGTACCTCGTTTCTACTGGTTGGAGAGTACGCGAGTAGAAATTGATAGGCTGCCGAACTCCGTCGATCTCTTGTTCCAAAGTGGCTCCAATAGCAAATTCAGAAGCATCTGTCGTGAGTAGAAATGGCTTTTCGAAATCTGGATGCGTTAGCATTGTGGCATTTGCTAACAAGTTGATGGCAAGTCGAAGTAATTCTTCGTCTTCGGATGACCAAGCAATGATGGAATTCTTGCTAAGTCCTTTTCGGTTCCGCAGGTGCCTGCACAAAGGAAAAAGTTGTTTTGAAAGTCCTGGAAGGAACTTACGATAATAGTTTAGTACTCCGAGGACTTTCTGCAAATCGGTCAAAGTCCTTGGTGACTTGATATTCTTGATTGAATTCGTCTTTGGCGGCAACGGTTGAATACCTTGGGCCGTGATACGATGCCTTAAGAAGTCGACGGATGAAGTTGCAATCTGCGTCTTGTCACAGTTGATCTTGAGTCCGTGGTTTGATAAGCGTGAGAGGACATTTCGTAGATGTTTCGCATGAGATTCTAGATCTGGACTGAATACCATAATGTCATCTAGATATGACATACAATAAGTAGAGTCGTCGCGCAGTATGTTGTCTATGAATCTTTGAAATGTCTGAGTAGCACACTTGAGTCCAAAAGGCATGTAAAGATATTCAAAAAGGCCAAATGGAGTGACGACTGCAGTTTTCTCGATATCCTCTGGTGCTACCGGTATGTGATGGTACGCTTGTCTGAGGTCAATCAATGAGAAGAAATTGCTGTCGTTGAGTTTTTCATGTAAAGTGTTGATATTTGGAATAGGATATGCATCTGATTTTGTCACTGAATTTAGCTTACGGTAGTCTCCACAGGCTCTGTACGATCCGTTTGATTTTGAGACTAAGTGCAGTGGTGACGCCTATGAACTTTTTGATGGTCTGATGATTCCCTCTTCCAAAAGCCTTGAGAATTCTTCTTGGGCAGCTTTCAGCTTAGCAGGAGCCAGTGAGTGCAATAGGTTGTCCTTCTGTGACGATATGATGCATCGTGTTGGAGACTCTTAGCTCTGACTTGTTAAGATCGAAAAGCGATTTTTATTTTCGAAGAGCTGCTGATATCTCTGCTGAATGATGCACTGGGGTTGGCTGAATGACCTGTAACTCCAAACGCTCGGAGGCAAGTGTCCAAAAGCTTTGTTCAAGTCCGGTGGAGGGGTCGATGATTTTTTGATTGGCAAGATCAACAATAAGCCGAAATTTTAGAAGGAAATCAAGGCCTATTATATTATGTGAGACCTTGGCAATGATGAAGTTGTGGGAAAATTCACGTCGTAGACCCATGTTGAGTGTGCGGTATTGGCAGCCATAAGTTGGTATGGGCTCGCCTATAGCTGTTGCGAGAAGAACTCCTAGCGATATCTCGGCCATTGAATCACCTTTGAGAACTGAGACTGCCGCACCTGTGTCTACGATGAACTCTTCGCCAGTTTTTAAATCAAGAATGTGCAGAAGTTCGTTGGGCTGTTTGGCCGGGTCATACAAACAAGTAGGCTGGTGATTGCGACCGGCATTGTCTGTTTGGTTCTCTATGTGAAAAACTCAGCGTGGACGAAAAGAGTCGACAGGGATGTCGGATTGTAGTTGGCTTCTTCCCTGTAGCGCCGTTGATGCCGTTGATGTGCAAAAAGTACGGTCTTCTACTACCTGCGCCAGACGTTTCCCGATACTGATGCACCCTTGTGCCTGCGGTCTGTTGTCCTCTCCGTCAGCTGTGGAAATTGACACTCATTCGGAAATTCTTCGGAACGACAAAGACAAACTTGGCAAGCATAAAAAAACTTCTGGTGGTTATAACACCAGTTCTTTGGAGCATATTTATTAAAGGATTGCGGAGATCTCGATCGCCGCCTACCATTATAATTTGACTTGAAAACGAATTTTGGTCGAGCATTCACTTGATTTATCTCGGATTTGGTAATGGCCAATCCTTCTAGAACTTTGGCCATGTTCGCCACTGTTCTCTCTAAAGAGGAGATTCTATCATCTTGCGTGGGTGAAGAAAAGGATGATGGATTCACTTTGGGTTTCAAAACCCTATATTCTAACTCACATCTCTCAGATAAGTCATCTATAGAGAGAGTGTTGGGGAGCTGTCTGGCAAAGAGTTTTAATGTTTGGGAAGATTGTTAATAAAAACAACTTTAGCCTCATGGTCAGAAATGTTGGTTTTATACCAACGTTTCCGTAATTCCCTCAGTATTTCGATGGGGCCAAGATTTTGCATATCTAACTGCGCATAGTTGTTTATTATCTGCTCAGTTTCCGTGGGTCCAAGCAAGGATTCTACCTCGTTTTGTAGGCTCAAAATGGGATTAGGTAGCTTCCTAATGGCCTCAAGCTTAGGATAAATCCGTCGCTGCAATTCAGAAGGTAGTTTAGCAAAACCTTCGGCAGTTTTTGATGACTGTCATAATCAGGAAACGGGGAGAAAGCGGAGTCTACGCGCATAAAGAATAGCTCACTATCTCCATCCCAAACAGGAACATCACTATCTAAAATTGGACCTGACATTTTAACAATCTTACGGGATCTTAAAAGCATAAATTTATAAACAATATGAAAATGTATAAATAAACTTTAACGAAACGCTTACCCACAAACAGATTCCACAGTTGAGTGAGCGCAGAACAAAAAAGTCACTGTTTCCAAAAATCCGAAATTGAGTTTGTCGAGTACGTACGGTGCCGTTTCGTACGTAGGAAAGGTAAACAGAGGCCCCGTTGGCCTTTGATGATAATGTATTATAATTATCCCCACAAATCCACGAATATATACCCAACAGATTTCCCAGAAAACCACGATCAGGGTAAAGAAAACACAAATGTCAATCTATTTATCCCAAATAGATAAAAAAGGAAGTCAATTTTATTTATACCAAAAAAATCAGAACAATAATCAATATCCTGGTGCGGTCGCCAATTTTGTAAACGCCCCGGCTTCAAGTAAATGCCGTACGACGTTACAAACTCGGTTAAGGTGTTCTGAATAGAGATTAGTTACTGATATGGGGGCCCTTAAGAGGGCCTGGTAATGCGTTCGCTTGAAGTCTTCAGAGCTGAAGATGTCCTAGAGCCTTGGGTGGACTCTGGTTGAGTTGTCGCTCCCGTGGTTGAGCTGTAATTGCGTTGTGGATAGCGTCCTGCAGGTCCTGCACTCAATTGGCTCGTCTCTCCGGTATCCCGCAACAAGATGAGTCACGGATGTAGTTAGTTGTTGGTGAAACTATCAAATCACCAGCGTAGGTATTGACAGCCGACAGAACGCACACGCGTGAAGCAGGTAGAATGCAAATGCCACAACTGACTTGCATGGTAAATTACCGTGCTTAAATAGCATGCAATATGTCTACTTGCACACTATTGGTTAAACGTCGTTAAACGTGGTTAAACGTGGTTAAACGGCAATTTTGCTTTTTTTTCATTGGTGCAACGTAAATAAATTTGAATTTAATTTACGCAATATGTCGGCGATTGATTTGTGTCGTTACAGCAACTTTATTATATGATTTCCTACAGTATCGTATTACATCACAAAGTTTTTTGTGTTTGCAGCACAAGACAAATTCGATCAAGAAATTTCTGTCACAGCTACCTTTAAAGACATAAAAAAATTCAAAGAAATCAAACTAGTATCGCTAGTTCCTTTCTGACCTATCAACACAATACGACTTCAAATGACGCAGAAACACCTATGAGCGCATAAAGAATTAGTCTACATCTCTGCGAATAGCAATTAGACATTGTCTACGTAAACGACGAACAAAATATCATTAAAGACGTTTTCAATTTAAGAAATCTTACTAGAATCTCCTTCATTTCGCCATTCTCTTTGAACACAATATCTATCAGAAAGCTAGGCTTGACTTCACCCGTCCCACGAAGAGAACAATACGGCAATACTCAGGTTCAGTGGTTATTAGCTGGCTAATCAGATTCTGGGACAATTTATCCATTATATATTTCATAGATATGCAGACACACAAGCCAGATTTGCGCACCAGCCTCTAGAAAAATGTATTCGACTACTTTCATGCCATTTCTTATCTGAATACCATTGCAACCGTCAAACTTATTTCATATAGCTTCTGGAGTCATATATTGAGGCCAATCGCTAAGCGATAGGTCATCGAGTGTGCTACATACCAAAAGAGTTAAATCACCCGCATAAAAAAACTAAGTTGAAACATTTCCTAAAAAAATTATCTCGCCTATCTATATTTCCAAATCAAATTAATCCTTATATAAACTAATGCAACCAACTTTGCAATTTCACGCAACAGATCTGAGACATTTCAGGATGGCTCTAATTAGCTTTAGACAATATGACCGACAACTATGTCTAACTATTGGTTATTTGACAAAATATCAATGACGAAGCTGTTAAACTGAAAGTAAAAACAGCATTAAAAAAATAAGATAAATTATATAAACCATGAGTAGATCACTAACCAGTTGTCTATCTTGGTATGAACTCAACTCTATAGAACAAATTCTACCACCAAGGAGGAATGTTTCGTTACCAGTTACATATTTTCAGAGAGAAAATTGGCGAAACGAGTCCAAATAAATCTCCATCTTTTTTATGATTTAATTAAAGTGCAAAAAGAAATTTCATTTAATGACACCAAATAGAAACAATAAAGTTTGACCACAATGTGACATGATTATTAATCAGTCAATAGCTCACTGACTGAAATATATATTGGTTGACCATGTTGGAATTGGTAAATTTAAATCTCAGGAAAATCGAAATGTAATTCAAATGAAAGATTCAAATTTACTAGTTGAAACACCGGTAAAGCCAATAGGAAATCAATCTACCGTACATGACAATTAACCAATCACATGCACCCTAGAATTCAGCGATTACATAAGCGCAATAAGTTTCGTGTGCAACACATTTTGACTCGATTGCCGCCGACACTCTCTATTTTCGTTTACACTCGCTGAATTAACTAGCTGTTTCGTTAGCACAGCTTGCTATCAGTCACGTCGCCTCTTGTTGTGGAGCTTCAAGAAAATAATGATCATTATTTATTAATTTAAATCACACAGTTGTCAGCCTCTTGTTGTTTCCGGACAAATCATCAACGTTATTCAAATTGGACCCAATACACAATTTTGCCACATCCGAGTTCTGATAATATACTGGTTGACGTCAATCTGCTTTACAATAAGTATCTGTCACATATAATATGGTCATTACATTTTCTAGAAAACCGCGTCCTCCTGTTACTCTTTGAATTAATGGCAAATTTTGATAAATATTAATAACGGCATATTTCAAGATCACCAGCAATAGCTGCTTAACTAACCAGTTTAGCTAATGTGGTGAAGCACTATGGCAAGAGCGTTACAATGCCTTTTGTGTTACAATTATTATATAACGGCTCAAGAAAAATTCGCCGACATATTGCGTAAATGAAATTCATTTCGTGAAAGAAGCGAAATTTGCCGATAACCAATGACGTGCGAGCTTTCGATTTAAGGCTATTTAGACACGATAAATATACCATGCCTGCCTGTTGTCGCGTTTGCCTTCTTCTATGCGCTACGTGTGCGTGCTGTCTGCTGTCATCACCTACGCTGATTTTTGGACTTGCTTCAAACACAGTGGCAATTTCTGTCACGACATTCTTGTTGCTGCCCGATAAGTGAGACGGAGCATCGTGTACTTATTGTACGCTCAAGTGTGCCAGTTAGTGTAGGTCATCAACGAAATTACTCAGCTACCCACCTGCCACTGATGTCAATGCCACAACAGATCGAAAAACAGCCCAGTCAAACAGACCTGTTTTCGAAGTGTCTATGAGTATTTCTAAACATTGCTACACTAACTAACTTTCTCGGAATTTGCCGTAGATCGCAATACCGGCTCTAATAAAGGCCCTACAAAAGCAGCCATCCGTGCCTTTTATCTGACTTTGTTACGGCGTACGACATTTACTTGAAGCTGGGCGTTTTTAATTTGTTTGTTATTTGTTATCGTCGTCCGGGTTATTTAAAAAAATACTTGCAATTAAAACGTGTTACAATAAATAAATCATCTTAATGAATTTTTCGTTTACAAAAAAATCTTCAAAAAATTTGATCTAAGAGATTTATCTGAAATTTTAATTTTTTAATATTTCAAATTGCATTCTTGAATGTTTAGTTTAGTTACATTAGGTCTTATAATTTTGTTATTATCAATTACACGTTCAGGTAATAATAATGACACTTTATTTGACGGTAGCATCCACCGCGCTTGGCAGTTTTTAAGGCCAAGATAGATATAATATATGTACATGGCATTTTAGTTATTTATGGTGGTTTAAAACAACATATGTAGTAAAACAAGAGAAAGACAATTATATTTGCCATAAGTAGAATGTGAATTGGAGGAAGTATTTGGCAATTTGATATGCAATCCACAGAATGAAAGGAATTTTATAGAACTATCTGACCCTTTGGGAGACCAGGAACCAGGACTTGTTATTGACAGTGATGAATTGATAAAATTGATGTTAAAAATCAAATCCAATAAACAAAAAGATCACCTTGGTATTTCGATTGATAATCTGCTTGAATTACCCTTAACATTTAGGAATGTGCTCTGCAACTTTATAAATAGAATTTTGAAGAATGGTAAATTACCAATCGATATATTAATTATAGTAGCTAAGCCGTTGCCAAAAGTAAGTAAGCCAACGTGCGCCAGTGATTATAGATTAATCTCTATTATCCCTTCGTTTTTGAAGATAATAGAACGATTGATACTAGATCATTTAGAACGTATGTTACCGGCTGATTTTGACTTATGTCAATATGGCTTTACGAAAGGTAGATCGACAACTACTAATATGCTTTCCATGTGGAAACATGTAATCACATTAGACGAGAATAAGTTAGATGCATTAATTGTATTTGTAGATATCTCAAAAGCTTTTGACTCTATATCTTTTGATGCTATTTTGAATGCGATTAGTTTGTTGAATATTGATCCGAATATTTCTTAGATTACTTAAATACTATCTATATAATCGACGAATGAGTATTCAAGTAAACGATTTGATATGAAAATCGAAACGAGTAACGAGTGGAGTTCCACAGGGATCAAGCTTGGGCCCAATTTATTTAAAATTGTATTTGCAAATTTGGAAACTAAGATCCTTAGCGGTCGAGTTTGCAAATTCGCTGATGCTTTAAAAATAATCTTCCCAATTGATCCATAGAATGTCGAATTCTCCAAAAATAATGTGACATTAGATTTGTATGATTTGAGTTAATATTTGATCACACTAGGGCTGAGAATAAACAATAAAAAGTCGAAAGCTTTAAAAATAGGGAACGGAACAAACTTTCATTATGTTTATTTTTATGATGCTGTTATTAATGATGTATTTGAGATTAAACTTATGCAAGAAATTAAGGATTTAGGCATAACTATTCAATGTACAGCTTCTGCTGAGAGACATATTGAAAGTATAGTAGGCAGTGCCAAGAAAAGATGGGCACTAATAAATCGAAATATCTTATCAAATGTATATAATATGGATTAGACCGGTACTAGAATATGCTGTCGCTACTTGGAATCCATTAAAAAGGGGTTGTCTAATAAGATAGAAGCTGTACAAAGAAAAGTTGTCAAACATATTAGTCCTATTTCTTGCACTATATACGCCTCTAGATTACAGTTTGTGTCATTGCAATCTCTGTGGTTTCGGAGGATGTGTTATTGTATATATTAAACTCCCCAGTCATCAAATACTTTGCTAGTCACAATTCCACTCACCTCCACATATCCTACCCTTGATTTGTTTTTCAATGGTCGGGCCAGTTGGCCTTTGATGCCAAATAAATGTATTATTATTATTATTATAAAAGTTTTCCATTTGAACCAGTGGACTGGTGCCTATATGACTCCGATAAGAAAGAGTCATAAAGTTGGAACTAGATCTGGACATTTGGCAATATCTCCTCTAGTGAGGAATGTAGCGAGCAAGTTATACTCGTTCTCGAAAATCTACAAAATTTATAACCAATTGCCGAAGGGGCTTAGAGAAATGCCTCCATCTAAGATGTCTTTTAAAACCTTATCTACTGAACTTGAAAAAATCTGCAATCCTGCTGATATTTCTTATTTTTTTGATTATGATAATACTTTCTCATGGTTGAATAAAAGACAAGGATAATTATTATCGGAAACAGATTTTCTTGAGATTTTTATTTCCAAGTTTTGTATTATTATAATTGAAATGTTATGCACTATTTCTTCAAATTAGTTAACATTACATACAATCAATTGCTAGTCATGGTTCTCAATTTTTGCATAATGTGACACTCGAATTATACCTTAATTGTTCCTAATTTGATGATGTATATATTATTCTTTTCAGTCGAACTGTCTGATATTGATATATTTTATTGTACAACTAGTGAGATATACCTATCTACATGAGATTAATTGCACAATTATTGTGATGTGATAATTTTTTAAAATATATATTGTACAATTTCCAATTTTATTATTTGATGGAATATGTGTGGTTTGAATCCAAATAAAGATATTCTATTCTAATAGAGTTTAGTTTTTGGGTAGAACATGTTAGTTCGCTTTTTATTTTTGTCGGAGGAATATAGTCCTATACATTATGTAAAATTAAACAAATCATGTAGCTTAGTTAATACGTATTATTTGATTATAGAGTAGAATATCAATAATAATACAACGTTATTTCATCATGTATAATAAATAAATTTATTATTATTATTATAATCTGCGACTCAGTATTTCGTACAAGTTTAAAAATAAAATTGAAAGCTAGTGCTATGTTATTTTACATTTTGTATGAACAACAAAAACACGAATGCTTTTACGACAAAGCATCTATACTTTAGTCTTGACTTCATTCATTTGAGTTGAATCCTTTTTTGCTACTGTATTAAATAATTGCCGTTCGAAGCCTTAGCGGATGAAGTTAGCGTGAGTGAGACAAGTGGGTGAATAAGCGCCTCAGAATTTAGGCTTGGAGTCTTTTCAGTTTGTCAGAAAGTTCATATCATTTGTAGTTCCACTTTAAGGTTTGTTAATCGAGAATATATCTTAGGTGTGTCTTAAAAAGATTAAACTTAAGCTTGATTGCCTTTTTTTACTCATTGGAAGGTTCATCAAACGCTTCGCTTTGAGTTTGCGGGTAGTAACATTGTAAAGAAATAATAAAACCTAATAACCTTAATCAAGTCAAAGCTACAGACGTTCTCGCGCTACCATTAATGGAGGACCTTTGTGATGCCAGAGCAGTTTCTGTTTTATTATTAAAGTACCAATCATGCATAGCACAATAGGAAATGTCCATTGAAGGAGTAATCGTCAACTCATCAGCTAAACCCCGTGTTAAATTTTAGTGACATCCTTAATGTATTCTTGTTAGGTTTTAGCATCCATGATATACAGCAGTAAGGTGGTACATTGTTTTCCTATGACCGTAAAGTTGTTCACTCTCAAGATAACGCTGAATAATCGTCTACTATTTAGATTGCTAATCCACTCTAAAATCATATACCAATTAAGTTTCCTTTTTCCTTGGCTTCTCTAATTCGAATAATTAAGAATTTCAAAACTCGTAATACAAACAACATTACTGGTTGATCAACAAATAAATAAAATTATGGTATTGGTAGTGTGCTGAGAGTGACCGTGTGGTATGTTCTGTATATAGAATTGCCACCTGATCCGTACGGCAGAGAAACTGCACCATATTAACTACAGGTAACTGAAACTGAGCACGATCTAACAATAAGAATTTTGAATGAGTTTGAACAAAATGCCTAAATTGATTATTACGAAAAAAATTACACAATATTTATCCAACCAGTGGTAAAATCACGTCAAAATGAATTTGTTTTCAAAGGAAATGCTACCTCAATAAAAGGGCGTCTAGAAATAGACGTAATAACTTCGTATAGACTGACGGAGAATTCGTCTGTTAAGTATCAAGATATCTAGTTATCTTAATTTTATAAGCGCTTCGTGTTGTAACTACGTGCTCAAAGCTATCGTCCGTGACGGTAGAGCTTGCGAATCAGGCTCGGTCTCAGAATGCCGGCCACTTAACTGGTCTTGTTTTCTTTGACAATCTAATCATACTGTCGAATACGACGATCCAGAGATAAACAATGCTCCATGCCATTTAACTCGATGAGGACCTTCTTATTTGTCATCCTTGAATGTGATGCCATTCTCCGGTTGGAAGACACAAATTGATCTTTTTATTATTATTTGGCGCTCAAGTAAACAAATTTCTATGACTAAGAGCCCAATCAAGACAACTTAGAATTCTATCAAGTCACCAGGCGTTTTCAAAAATTCTCCATATACCAATTTTGCTATATAAGTTCCTAATTGTGCCCTATACCTACTGTGTATTATGTTAATGTGCACGACTGTCAGAAATTCATTTTGTAAAAATGTGTAAATTTGCAACCGGAGAGCTGTAAAAAGTGTTTAGAAGCATTGAGATACATATTAGACAAAATTTATTTGCAAATTATAATAATGAAATTGAAAGCCAATTTAGATATAAAAGTAAGAATAGACAACACGACAATTGTGAACTGTTTCTGTTCAATCAGTAATTATAAAAAAACCACAGTTACACACTAAATGATAATTTCGATTTCACGTGCCGAAAATTCCGATTACATTAAATCAGTGATTTACTTACAGCCACTACTGTGTTTCCTAAATGTTGAGTAGGGGTAGTGAATGATAAATCAGTTAGCATAATTTTCAAAACCAGTCTATTGAATGAATTGCCTACTCTACACTATACAATACTTAGTTTATACTGACAAAGTATGTACTTAATGGGTTAGGTATTATTATCAAGATCACACCCTTGATTATAGTAATTAGTTGAAGTCCGCATACCTTGCAAATGGCTAATAATGTCGGACGCTCAATTTCTATATTGTCACAGGTATTAACTATTTTCCGATTTTGCCATAAGTATATAGGTTCTACACTTAAATATTCATGGATTGCGAGCTTTACATAACCACCAATCCCATTTTATCTAACCAGTCGTACAACAAAGGTAAACTCCTATCATTCTCAAGTACTGCCAGCTTTTGATCTTCAGTGGTCATCATCAGAGCACAATGGTAAACGTACTAACAAAGATCAAACTGCAATGCATATATAAAAAAAAGAAAAATAGGATATGTGTCTCTCACCACCAATAGTTTCGCATACATTGTGCAAGGTAGAAAATGTGATTCAAGTTGTGGTAACTTATAAAATGCTTAGTTTAAATCAACTTCGCAACCTTGATTTAATTAATTACAATAAGGCTTTCCTGCTCCAAGTGGTTATTTTGCTTTTGACGAATTTTATCCTTTCCAACTTAATATTGTTGGTTCATTTTCAGACTGGATATGCATTATGTATAGAATTGAATAGAATATCTTTATTTGGATTCAAACCACACATGTTCCATTAAATAGATAATAATATTAGAAAATGTACAATATATAAAAGAAATAACATAACATAAATACGTCCATTTAGTCTCCTATAGATAAGTAAATCACAATAGTTATACGATTTATCAACATCTGAAAATCCAGCGGTAATATCACTGCATAAATTATTATAATAAAGGAAAAAACGATCTTTTGAATTAATCGCATTTGTAAAATAATTGATTACATAAATAATTATAGATCTATCATCGAAGTTCACAGGCTTGGCAATTGGGAAATTTAAGGTATAATTCGAGTGTAACATTATGCATAAATGAGAAACATGACTAGCAATTGTTTATTTTTAATGTTGACAAATATGATGATATAATTCATAACATTTACAATATAATGATACAGGTAGTAGAAATAAAAATTTCAAATTATGTTGCTTATCACAATTATCCTTGTCTTTTTTTCAACCACGAGAAAATATTATCATAATCAAAATGAAAAAGATCAGTAGGGTTGTAATTTTTTTCTATTTTCAAAAATATTTGGATCAATATTCAATGAATTAATCGCCTTCAAAATTGCATCAAAATATATATAGTCAAAAGCTTTTGAGACATCTATAAAGACAATTAATGCATCGAAGTTTTCCTCATGTAGTGTATTTACATGTCTCCACTTAGAAATCATTAGCAATTGTCAATCGTTGGTGCATAAAGCCATATTGGCTATTAGCAAAATCAGCGGGCAACAAATTCTAAATGATTTAGTATCAGTCGTTCTATTATCACCAAAAATATAGGAATAATAGAGATTATTTTACAATCATTGGCGCACCTTTTGTTGCTTACCTTTGACAACGGTTTAGCTACTATCGTTAGAATATCGATTTGTATATTTCCATCCTTCAAAATTCTGTTTATAAAAATGCAGAGCGCATTCATAAAAGTTAAGGGTAATTAGAATAGAATAGAATAGAATATCTTTATTTGGATTCAAACCACACATGTTCCATCAAATAATAAAATTAGAAAATGTACAATATAAAAAGATATCACATCACATATATATGTGCAATTAGATGTACTGTACAATTTATCAGCATCAGAAAGTTCAGCTGTAAAGAGTGATAGATTCTTCATCAAAATAAGAAAAATTTAAGATATAATTCGAGTATAACAGTTTGTAAGAAAAAAGATAACCATGACTAATAATTGATTGTATGCATTGTTGATTAACAAGATGATATAATGCATAACATTTCAGTTTTAATAATACACAATTTGAAGATAGATTCTCGAGAAATTATGTTGCTGAAACACAATTAATCCTGTCTTTTATTTAACCATGAGAAAGTATTATCATAATAAAAATTAAAAATATCAGCAGGATTGAACACTTTTTCTAGTTCGGTAGATAAAAATTTAGAAGACATTTTAGTTGGAGGCGTTTCTCTAAGCCCCTTTGGCAATTGATTGTAAATTTTGTAAATTTTTGAAAAAGAGAGTAGCTTGCTCGCAACATTTCTACCATTGGTGGGTTGACTTGAATAGAATAGAATAGAAAATCTTTATTTGGATTCAAACCTTACATGTTCCATCAAATAATAAAAATAGAAAATGTACAATATAAAAACATATCACATCACATAAATATGTGCAATTAGTTGTACTGTACAATTTATCAGCATAAGAAAGTTCGGTTATAAAGAGAGATAGATTCATCATCAAAAATAGAAAATATTAATGTATTATTCGAGTGTAACACTATGCAAAAAAGGGAACCATGACTAATAATTGATTGTATGTATTGTTGTTTAACATGATATGTAATGCATAACGTTTCAGTTTTAATAGTACAAAACTTGAAGATAGAATCTCGAGAAGTTATGCTGCTGAAAAACAATTAATCCTGTCTTTTATTTAACCACGAGAAAGTATTATAATAATAATAATACATTTATTTGGCATCAAAGGCCAACTGGCCCGACCATTGAGATAACAAATCAAGGGTAGGATATGTGGAGGTGAGTGGAATTGTGACTAGCAAAGTATTTGATGGCAGGGGGGTTTGGGAAAGGAAATGTTATAAATAAATAAGAACAAAATTCCATTTGACTAGACAAGATCAATTGGAGAAAGTCCATGAATTGTCAGAGCTTCTAGGTAAAAGTGAGTTCGAAAATAAAGATAATAAAGATGGCGGATCGTAGGCAGACATCGGTCGATGGAGTCCATTGTCGTGGAGATTCACTTGATGGAGCACAGCCAGGACATGGATGGAATCAGTCGGATTGAAGACGACCTTCTTGCACGGGTCGCAGGCATCCGTAGAACGAAGTTGTGATTGAAGGAAGGCCAGGGAAAGTCGATGTCCTGTTGGGTTATCGGTCCTCCGCTGAAACAAGAAAGAAAAGAATTGGATGAGGAAAACATAGTAAGGTATCCACCACGTGGATATGATGGGGTCGCGAATGGGTTGAGAAGAGGTATCAGTGAGTCAAGAAGAAGGGATGAAGACCAAGGAGGTAAAGTGGAAGATTAGAGAAGTTAAAGAGAATAGCCTGGGGAGAAGTAAATGTTATGGATTGAGAAGGAACCAGTTTCGTTTCCAATCGGTGGTATCGCAAAGAAGTTTGTTGAAGAAGTACTGATGGGCTGCCTTTTTGAATTCGTGCTGGGATAGGAGCTTTATATCTGTGGGAAGAGCGTTGAAAACATTAGTGGCTTTGGAGAAGAGATATACTTTTTAAATATGGTGGGGGTATGGTTAGCTTGGATAGAAGAGTTACTAGAACGTGTGGCGTAGTGGTGACTTGGGTGGGCAAAGTTGGAGAGTGGTAGGGAAGTTGAGATCTTATGGATAAAAGAAATGACTCGAAGGTGACGTGTGAACCAAAGCGGAAGAAGGTTAGCCAGAAGTAGGCGTTCCCTATAATTTTGGCATTTCGGGAAGACTCGCTTAAGAAATCTGGAGGATACCTGTTCAATAGTATACGAGGAGGCGAGGGTGAGAGGACAGTAGAATTCGCTGGCGTAAGAAATGAGGGGCAGAACGTAGACGTTGAATAATGTGAGTTGGAGGGTGGGGTTGTTAGTCTTAAAACAGATCAGACGGGCCCATTTGAAGTGTTTGGAAGTAGTGTGTGTAAGGTATTATCATAATCAAAATTAAAAATATCAGCAGGATTGAACACTTTTTCTAGTTCGGTAGGTAAAAATTTAAGAGACATTTTAGATGGAGGCGTTTCTCTTTGGCAATTGATTGTAGATTTTGAAAATTTTTGAAAAAGAGAATAGCTTGCTCGCAACATTCCCCACCAATGGTATATTAGGTTGTAAATTCATATACCATGGTGATCTTTTTGTGTTTTTAGATTTTACTTTTAACCTTAATAATATTAATGCATCACTATTGATAATAAGTCCTAGTTACCTGAAACATCAGTTAGATCCATAATATTGCTTTCATTCTGTGGATTGCATATCAAATTACCAAATAATTCCTGCAATTCACACAGAAGTCCATACTCAGTTTTATCCACCGGTAATATGAGCTTTAATTTCTACTTATATTTGCTGTAATCTTTTTGGCGTTTGTATCCTAGTCTAGGCTTGCTCTTTAGTTTATCCAATATGATTCTTTCTTATCTTTGAGGGATTATCAACAGTAAGGAATTAGTTTCATTTACAATTAAATCTAACCTCAATTTTTTAATACTATTGATGGATGCATTTAATTATATTATTTCGTTTAATTTTTAGTTTACATAATTTCCTATCAATTCGTTTCGATAAGATATCCTTATAGTTAACAATAATTTATTGCGCGGGTGGTGGTTCCACTTCTTTAAATCAAGTTTGCGAGCTTGAAGTAAACAGCAATCCCATTGTATTAAACCAGTCGTCGAACAACATAACAAAAATACCGCCAGCCGCAACGCACTGACGCGTTTCGACCTTCCATGATCATCATCAGAGTACGACGGCAAACTGACTATCGAGGATCAAACCGCATTGAATATATATATATATATATATATATATATGTGTGTGTGTGTGTGTTTTATATCACGATTTTTGCGCTTGGCTTTTGTTCATATCACTCACCTGGGTGTCTGAAACAAAAATAACAAAATAACGATTTTTTCATAATGCCACGCTTTTTTGCATATGCTTGTCAAGTTTTGGTAATTATACAATGGGGCAATCATGGTTGCGCTGTTAGTGTTAATAGCTTTTTAACAGTTCTCCGTCTTGTTCTTGGTGACAAAAATCAGTTCTGGGATAGCTCGTGTTTGAAAGTGATAACAGGAAAATTATCAGGAAGTTGGATTCCTATTGTCACATGGCCTTGAAGCTTACTCGACCTTGTGCGCGTGTCACATTATGGTCTATTTTACCTCACTTATGTATTGTACAGTTAGGTCTTTCCCACAGTCCAATACTACTTGTCTCTTTTATTACCCTTCTTTCTATTTCACAGTTTTTTCATGGTTTTATTGCAGTAAATCGTTAATATTTCTTGTGTTGTACTGTTTTTATGGTGACAATGATGAAATAAGTCGGAACGTGATAAAAATTATTCGTTAGTTTTCAATTTAGCATGAAGTCTTAGACAAAAACAGCATTGCAACTATTTTCTTTATTAAACTCTTCAAAAGATTTGTAGAGAGGATTTCCACAGAATTTTATTCATTTTATCATTGTGCTATTAGTAAACATTGAAGTCGTGTTCCTCTTTGGCGTTGTCAGGTATGCGGTTACTTGTCGGTGTGAAACGTGTTATAGATTATGCTGTCAAAGTTAGAGTTCGGCCGGACAAGCAAGGCGTTGTCACCGACGGCGTTAAGCATTCAATGAATCCATTCTGCGAGATTGCAGTTGAGCAGGCTGTCCGCATGAAAGAGGCGAAGGCGGTTACTGACGTATTGGCGGTTTCTTGCGGCCCAGCAAAAGCGCAAGAGACTCTGCGAACTGCACTGGCTATGGGCGCGGATCGCGCTCTCCACGTGAAGTTAGCCGATGACAAGTCAGCCGAAAGCCTGCTGCCAATTCACGTTGCGAAAGTGCTGGCGAAAGTTGTGCAAGACGAAAAGGTAGGCTCATTATTTTACTGCCTCGTTACTTCACTTTATTGTAGCCGGGCCCAATTGTTGAATAGCACTACATCACGTACTTCTTTATGCGAAACATTCTTGTAAGCCTAATGTAATTGCATGTTTGATAACAGTAATTTGTTGCTCATATTGGTCAGACATTTATAACAAGACTGCATATTGATCGCTTTATATACTGCATGCTGTGTACCACGTAATAAATGTTTACCTTTTGGTTTTCATTATTGAAAGTTTACTTTTTTATCAAAGATAGAAATTATTCAACATGCGCGATTCGCGTAATTTGCGCTATGCTGTGCATCTACTGTTTAAGATGGTTGTTTTTGTGCGTAACAAAAATTTAGTCTTGCGCTTGCTTTGGAAAAATTACTTTACAATGAATAGGATTCATTTATTTGGTTGTATAGCATTTTAAAAATTTAAATCCAGTTTAAGGAAATCTACATGAGTGTTATTATTTAATGAGTAAACTGTTTTTTTCCTTAAGGGAATCGGTTTTCATTAGTCAGTTGTGGGAGCGCTAGCAGAATTTTTTGTCAAACAGACAGTTAAAGATGTAAGCGGATGGCGGGCCCAATGCTCTGGCCAGATCTATGTCAACTCTGCGTAATAACAAAAAGAGAATCACACGAGACTTGTAGATAACCGCGTGTCTACCATTACCCTCCCAGTCTGTAATATAATCATTTACGATTTACAATTATATCACTTCACTCAATTATAGTCGGGCCCAATTGTTGAATAGCACTACATCACGTACTTCTTTATGCGAAACATTCTTGTAAGCCTAATGTAATTGCCTGTTTGATAACAGTAATTTGTTGCTCAGATTGTTCAGACATTTATAACAAGACTGCATGTTGATCGCTTTATAAACTGCATATTGTGTACCACGTAATAAATGTTTACCTTTTAGTTTTCATTATTGTAAGTTTCATTTTTATCGACCGATTACTAAAGTTTTTAGTTATCGTTCCTGTCGAAGGATAATTGTGACCTAGAATAAATTTTGTCTTTGAAATTGAAGTCCTAAGAAAGATCGCAGATACTTAGGTAGTCAATATTAGTTAGTTTAAATTTATTATGCTTTTCTATTTCCGTTTTTCAATCAATATTAACACGAACATATTAAACAGGAAATTTAAACAATTTACTCTTTGTAGAAACAATAAAACTTTACGGCCTGATAATCGGCGGCTATTGACCAGTTGTAATAGTATCTGTCGCGTTAATGTTTTCTTTTCTAACAGAGTAAAGTCATTCCTTTTGTACAAAGATATCATTTCTGGTGACCAAGGTGATTTAGTAAGTCACTCTTGTTAGGAACCGTGCTAACATGCTCAAAATTGAGATTTGGAGGAACTCTAGATTGTCTATTCTTGGTGAGGATTATTGAGTTAGATGATCTGTCGCTCAGGTCCGATGCGAACCATCGGACTAGACATCTGTTTTCAAGGCGCCAGTGGCCAAAATTTGATTCAATACCTGGAACTTGCTCCCTACGTCTTGCACACTTGCTCCTATTTTCTTATTACTGCATAGTAAAACCGATCATCTGTCTGTAAACTAGCTATAACTTAAACACAGTGCTACCGTTGACAGTACGCATATTTTTCAAGCGCAGATCATCATGCGGTAAATCTAAATGCCTACGGTAAATAATCTTACCCATAAAGTGTCTAGAGGGCGACTGCCTTAGTCTTCACCACAGTAGCAATAAGATTTCACGCCAGCATACGCACAATACACTACAAACTGCCTGTGATGGTTCGTTGGCGAAGCCTGGATTATTCGTTGACATTCATTAATTCGTTAGTGTTAGTAAGTTTTGTTAATGCCAACTTTATTTGTGCTATTATTTGTAAAATTTACTTCATTGTGTCATCAATTAAACCTCTCGTGTGTGCATTTTATATTGCGTTTTTATCTACTGTTTCTTCATTTTTTGAAAAAATCGACAGATTGATTTGGTTATCCTCGGTAAGCAGGCAATCGATGATGATGCTGGACAAACAGGACAGATGCTTGCAGCTCTTTTAGGCTGGCCGCAAGCCACCTTTGCCTCTAAGGTGAATAATCAATTAATTATTTATGCTAGTTATTTTATATTAGTCTTTTGGAATAAATATCAATTGAAAATAGTTTTAGATGACCTGGTTATAGGTGGTTTAAATATAGATAAATCATTTTCGAAGTAAATATGCGACATATGTTTCTCGTGCAGTGCCCATGCGTCTGAATTTCTTGGTTAGGTTGACGTAAGTAATCAGTTCTTATATGTTGAAGTTTGTTCTTTTGAATAAAATTGAACAAAACTGAATAATCAGCGATTGCGCGAGTGATGACAACTATTGTTTAAATCAGGATTGCGTGCTTTAGACACACACTGGTGCCATTGCGTATACCCGTTTGAATATAAGCTAAACTATCATCAGTCACACCGACTGACGCATTTTGACCTTCCATGCTCATCGTCAGAAAACTACGGCAAATTAAGTTGTGACAATCAAACCGAAATTCATAAAAAAGATATGGAAAACCAGAAATGCGGCTCTCACCCCTAGTGGTGTTGCACACGCTGCACAATTTCAATGTTGTCCTGAACTTGAAATTATTGTTTAAAATCTGTTGACGCAATATGATAATTATATATACTTTTTTGCTTCTCCAACTACTCTTTATTTGTATTATAAATGTCATATATGGTTATTTGGCTTTTTTTCGAAAACTTTAAAATGATGCTGACTCCGTTAGTGTTTAAAAACACATATATATATAGGAGTTGCAACTGTTCGATTGCTTCACTTTTCTCGACTAAATATTTAGTGGATTTTGGAGTAGTGTCGTCTCCTTCTGTTAAGTCTCCAGTAAGCACACGTGTATACATGAGATTATTCAATTTATTCATTATAATTTCGTCCTATTCACCTGGAACATTTATAACCAAATTTCTTCCGGGTATGCAATACGTAATACATAATTGCATTCATTAAAACGTGCATATGTGCGCAAATATGGTTATAGAATATGTGCATGCATTCATTCATAGAAGCTGAAATAAAACAAAAATGGATACGATTGAAAAATAGTTGATTGCGCGGATGGTGGTTCCACTTTTTAAAATTAAGTTTGCGAGCTTGACGTTGACACCAATCCCATTGTATTAAACCAGTCGTGCGACTGGCGGTAGTTTTGTTATGCTGTTCGACAACTGGTTAAATACAATGGGATTGGTGTTCACTTCAAGCTCGCAAATTTGATTTAAAGAATTGTTACCACCACCCGCGCAATCAATTATTGTTAAATTGTAATGCCTAGATTTTTTGTCATTTTTTCATATTTTAAAGATCGAGACGTCGAATGGAGAGTTAACAGTAGAGAGAGAGGTCGATGGAGGTTTGCAAACCTTAAAAATAAAGTTGCCTGCTGTTGTTACGGCGGATCTTCGCTTAAATGAGCCACGATATGCAACGCTGCCGAACATTATGAAGGTAAGTAGCATCAGATATTTAACACTTCGAAAAATAATATTTTATTGATCTAATTAAAAGTGCTCCGAAAAAATAAGGCTCTATCAGTTGTTCTGAGCTGGTTTCTGTTTTGCAGACTTAATCCAAATTGCAATTTTAGCTCGCCTTTCATAGCCAAATGTTTTGGTCATAAATCATTTTATTTCATTCGTAAAGATAACTATTCTTGCACATGGCTTTCGCGCAGTGTTTAGTTATTATCAGTTTATCGTTTGTCGTTCCACTGAAATAATTAATAAAGTAATGATTATGCCCAGCCATACAAAAGACAATGGTAACTAACGTTTCCCTGCCATATAATCATAAGAAGAGAAACTTTAAAAATATTATAAATAACATAATAAATAATTTAGGCACACAAATTAGTGGTACGATTTATGAGAGAGAGAGAGAGAGAGAGTACCTCACAGTAGTGAGGCAAACTAACTATCTTCATAACACCATTAAAGCCCGTAGCCATAGAAATATCAGCCTGACGTTCGGCGAGCACAAGCTAGTGAATCTGAGAATGGGAGCGTGAACCTTGTCGGATCTAATGTTAGACGGCCATTATCCCATTTCATGTAAAACCTTGAGTTTGGTCTACCTACGCAGTAAAACTTAGCGTTAACCGTGTAGTGACGGAATGAGAGCAAACTTGCGAGACGTGACGGGCAGGTATCGGCCGCTGAAGGAAACTTTGGCCACTGGCATCTGGGCAGATAGTGCTCATCAGCCTTGGTAGGCAGACTGTAAAAGAGAAGAAAAACCATCCTTACTAGAAATCAACGACCTAGTGTTTTTTTACATTCCACATATAACCATGAACACTGAATAAAAGCTTTATAACTGAATCTATTTTTCAATATGATGTCAAAGTTCAAGTAAGTCTGACCACGATATTGACGTTTACTTGGTTATTGTTAATAATCTATTCTTGTTTCATGTAACAGGCGAAAAAGAAACCGATGGACACGAAAACACTGGAAGAACTAGGAGTTGAAATTAAAAATCATCAGGCCGTGCTTAGCGTGAATGAGCCAGCTGTTCGTCAAGCCGGTGAAAAAGTCGACTCTGTTCAGAAGTTGGTCAGCAAACTGAAAGAACGTGGTCTCGTCTAGTGATTTCTTGTCTAATAGTTATATGATCGGCAACATGTGAATATATAAGTATATTTGAAAAACATTCAATAATTTAACGCTAGTATTTTATTGATTATTATTTTGTGAGTTGTATGTTCAATTGGTCTATGCCGCAGTGACCATTCCTAAAAAACAAAGTATAGCCATTTAGATTATTGGCAGTTTGACTTGATCCATTTTGTATTTAAAATAGATGTTTTTAAAAATTTATCATCTGGCTTGAATTCTCAAATAATAATCACAATGGCAAATTCGCTTCTAGTATCCATGGTTTAAATTACTGTATGGTTGTTTGAATATTATTTGCATGCGTGTTTTCAGACTAGACTAAAATTTACTGCAATCAAGTTGGCGATCTTGATATAAACACTTCACCAATTATGTACACACGTTTGTCGGTATAAACTAAGCATTTTGTATTGTTGAATAGGAAATTCAACCAGTAGACCGGTGTAGTCCTTAGTGCAGAGGTTTGTGTCCTGTCTGCGGCAAATTCTGGACAGTAAGTGTTGAAGCAATTAATCCAATAGACTGGTTTCGTCCTTATTCTAAACTTATCTCGTGTTGTGATTGCTGGAATTTCAACCTAGGTGAAATTTATTCGCGTGCAATTTAAAGTCTGGTTGTTGTTTACTATCGTGGCACGTTTGGCAACTAAGAATATGGGCCCCGTGGAGTCAAAGTCGTTCTGGTTATTGAATTTTGTTTTCTACCTTTACAGTGTTATTTTGGTCCCGACAACACATAAAATCAAATGTCATTTTTCTATAATTTGCCATCGCTTCTCTAGAGGGCATGTCATGACAGATCGTAAATAGCTGGTTGGAACATTGAGTCACTTGTCATATCGAATTAGAACCACCTCAATTGACAATTTACCGAAAATTAATTCGGTATATAACTGATAAATTGCATGCGACAGGCGGTTTCGCTGGCATAAGGGATGAGTTGTCAGACTCTGACCAAAATACCGACACTAGCGCTTCAGGCCATTACGTGTGTTTGCCGGTTTTCGCCATATTTAATTTATATCGGCCGACCGAGTACAGAGGCAAAATAACTTATATATCGGTAGAGAAATCTACAAAAATTGTGCCGCCGACATATTCTGTTAAGTGTAGCGTATTCGAGAAGTCTTGGTGTGAGAGTTGCACCTTTGATATTTTATAACTGATCACCGTTAATCAGTTGGCATCAGTTCTCTGATGATCAATTTGGAAGGCCGAAACTTGTCGGTGCGTGTCTGACTATTGTTTTGATATGCTTTGCGGCTGGTCAAATAAAATAGAATGGAGATTTATCCCAAGTTCACTAAATATCGGTTTTCATTAGTCAGTTGTCGGAGTGCTAGCAGAATTTTTTGTCGAACAGACAGTTAAAGATGTAAGGGGATGGCGAGCCCAATGCCCTGGCCAGATCTATGTCAACTCTGCGTAATAACAAAAAGAGAATCACAAGAGACTCGTAGATAACTGCGTGTCTACCATTACCCTCCCAGTCTGTAATATAACCATTTTTGATTTACAATTATATTAGTCGCATTACAGGTGCATAGGTGTTTGATTAAATTTGACATTTTATAATCAAGCGCGTCTGTTTTCTCGTTAAAAACTAGTAAGCTTTTGCTGAAAGCTTTCCATAAACCGCATCTTTGAAACAAATTTGTTAGTCACTACTTTTCCGTCAAAATAGTTTATTAGCACTCGCAGAAAAAAATATTCTTGGCTTTTTGGTTTTTTGATCAACGCTGCTGACTATCTTTATAGGTATTAGCGCCTATAGTTATCGCACATCCCAATCACAATCATTGATTGACAGTGTCAGAATCAGAATTCCTATGGAAAACCACTAGCTATTCAGGTAGACAACGTTTAAAGGAGAACCTCTGAAATCGTCCATTTTATTTAGATACGAAATGTTTGGTAATTGGAAACTTAGGATAAATTAACAAAGTTTGTCGAAATCATCAACCAAATGAGTGATTTACAACCCACGTTAGAAATAGAGATAAACGATCTGTTACAATTTTTAATGCAAATCTAATAAGAATTTGTGATCATTTGGACAGATTTTTACAGAAATGATACATGCACATGGATGTTCCTCGATTGTATGTCCAGTCACCCTTACGGAATGGAGGTTTAAATTAGTAAATTTTAATGAGCTTAAAAATTTGCGTATCAAAACTTGGAGAAGATAAATTTAATTAATCACCAAATGAAAGCAATAAAATCTGTAATTGAAAAGGTTTGAGAAAAATTTATTTTATATCTTATAAGGCAAAATCGCAGGAAACCCCTGTTGATTGGAATGTATTGCTTATAACTAATTCTGAATTTCAAACAAAAGCAAAAAATTAGCTGAAAAATTTCCCGTTAAGAACTCTTTTTAAAACAAATGCATATTAAGCAGCTTGCTTCCTAAAAATGGAGAGCATTATTGAATACACACGATGTTCAATAAAAAACTTCTTCGTTGTGGTAATAACGTGTACGTGAGAAAAATCGTGCGACCAATTTTTGTTATAATGTGTGAATGCATCTATGTATGGTCACATTAATAATCCAGATCTGGCTTGTCATTAATGGGAAGCTTAATGTAATATTGATTGGGTTGATTGTAAATGAATTGCACTTCGCTAACGTAAACTTTTAACAAGACAGAATAGGGAAGCATTTGAAATAAGATTTATATATTAAGTAAATATTAACAGGTCTATTTTCGGAGTAGCTTTCTTATTGATATTTCTGTTTGTTGCTTGATAAGTTATATTTTTAGTTAATCTAACGATCTTAGTATAAGCACTTAACTCTTTATACACGTGTCAGTATAAACTTAGCACTGTATAGTATTGAAAAGGCAATTCATCGAGTAGGCCGGTTTCGTTCATATTGGAACTCATCACGTACTGTCCAGAATTTTCTGCGGACAAGGCTTGAAACTGCACACCTCTGCGTCGGTATCTGGTGCTCTAACCATTGACTCACCCTGCCGAACAGTTATATACTAACTAATTCCTAATAATGACGAATACGATCTTCTGAATAAATTGCCTTTTCAACACAATACAATGCCAAGTTTATACTACTACACTATACAATTATTAGTTTATACTGACATATGTAAGTAATTAATGGGTATGTTGCTTATATCAAGATCGCAAACTTGATTATAATAATTGTTATCACCACCCGCGAAACAAATGTTTGTTTAATTATATAAATGTTGATTTCAATACCACTTCCACATGTAGTGTTGTGCCCTTTCTATGATGACAGATTATGGATCGTTAGTTGGAACTTTGGACCCAAAATGCATGCCATATAAGCTTCAACTAAAGGGAAAATGGACTAACCAAGGACTATTAGTTTGTATATTATTGAAAATTGTGTGTAGTGTGCGGCAGGGTGGCTCAGTGGTTAGAGCACCAGACACCAATGCAGACGTGCTCAGGTTCACGGAAAATTCTGGACAGTACATGTTGAGTTCCAAATAAGGACAATACCTATCTACTGGATGAATTGTCTTTACAGCACTATGCAATGCCAAGCTTATGAAAAATTTATGCACATGAAAGGCCAGGTGTTTATATCTAAATCGCCACGTTGATTTTTCATAATTGTTATCGCCACCCGCGCAACCAATGTTTGTTTATTTAATCTTACCTTTTTTTATCCTACATGTTAACATTTGATACTCAAAGGACCTACTATATAATATTACTCTCATATGAAAAGTATTTCTATAATATAGGCAATACAATATTTCATACTATTTATATGCATGTAGTTTTGTAAAATTATACGCATACACGTAAATCTGAATTGATTTGAAAAACTATAAACAAATCTTAATTTAAATAATGTTTGTTACGGAGAACAAATATATTTGCAAGTATGTATTAGGTGTTGCGAAACTAGTAAGAAATTAGTTCAGTTGTGAACAGAAGGATAAACCAAAGGTAGCATGAACGGAAAGTATATTCTTACTGGCGAATCATCAGTAGGAGCCGGTATTACGCCCTTTAACCATTATATATTTGGGTGAGGAATGTGGAATAATAGGATGATACAATCTTCTGCTCTACTGTATGTTAGCACATTCGTCTAGGAGATTGTACCGTCCTATTATTCCACATTCTTTGACCAAATATATAGTGGTTAAAGGGCGTAATACCGGCTCCTACTGATGAGTCGCCAGTAAGCACGAAACGAATGTGCATGAGATTATACTTTCCGTTCATGCTGCCTTTGGTTTATCCTTCTGGTCACAACTGAACTAATTTGTTACTAGTTTCGCAACACCTAATACATACTTGCATATATATTAGTTTTCCGCAACAAACAGTTATATATTAGATTTAATGATATCATGCTTACCGCGAAATGTGATAACTGATATCAATCAAGGCCAGAGTGTATGGATTTACTGGAGTGTTCAGAAATCGTTGTAATTATCAATTTCGGTGAACTATAGCATAAATTGATATCCATCATGTTAGTACCATGTGCCGACTTGGAAACCATAGTGTTAGTACCATGTAATTTTTCGGTACTATAATGTTGGTATCGGATACTATCACAACAGTCATAGTATTAGTATCCTTTACAGACTCGGTATTACATAGAGTGAGTTAGCGTTGAAGTCGCATTGTCGAGACTTTATAAAATGTTAGCTATTCTACTGCATATTTACTCATTCGTCTAGGAGATTTTATAGTCCTATTATCCCACATTCTTCGAACAAATATATAGTGGGTGAAGGGCGTAATACCGGCTGCTACTGATGAGTCGCCAGTAAGCACGAAACGAATTTGCATGAGATTATACCTTCCGTTCATGCTGCCTTTGGTTTATCCTTCTGGTCACAACTAAACTAACTTGTTACTAAGTTCGCAACACCTAATAAATCTTAATTTAATCAGTGCAAGTTTGGCGTTCAACGGCTATAAGCGCGGATCGTGACAATAACAGCCGGCCGTGCTTACCCAAATGTTAGCCAAAGGATTTGTGTGTGTGTTTGTTAGAAAATTATTTTAACGGAAAAGTAGTAGCTGCATAAATGAACCATATACTACAGTCTGCTCAAAGGAAATGTGTACTCTCGTGTCATAAATTGATTCGTTTTATACTGAGAACTCATCAGTAGGACCGGGCACCACACTTCGAATGTACTATATATATAAGTAATATAGAGCAGTTTTACTAAACAACTTCTTTTATTTGTGTATTAAAACAGTAATGGTAGCAATTTCAATTGAAATGTGACAATCAGATATCAAAGCAAACTTACAATGATGAAACGCTTGTAAACAAAACACATGTGTACGCGATATTTGCACTTTTTGGTTATACTGACGTTGGCATGTCTTTCTGATCCCCTTTAAACTAATTTGTTAATAGGTGCGTGATACCTAACACATAATTGCATAATTGATTTTAAAATGTTCAGTGTTTTTTATTATCCATTTTGGTGATATTTAGCCAGGGTTATGTTGTTCGACGACTGGTTAAATACAATGGGATTGGTGTTTACTTCAAGCTCGCAAACTTGATTTAAAGAATTGTTACCACCACCCGCGCAAACAATTATTGTTAAATTTAGCCAGGGTGTTGGTACTAGTTTAAGGCATGGTAAATTTCGTATATAATGAGTCGGTTTTAAAGTCGCATTGGCGATGACCTCGTATGAAGTTGACTTTATTGATGCTTGAATACAAGCAAGAATTCGAGATAGCCCCGTTCAAATATTTCATATTTCTTAATCATATATATAGCGGGTTTTGGGCCACGTGTTACACCCTGGCTTTAATCGATTTCAGTCGCGCAAAATCCATTTGTACTGGAGATCACATCTTTGTTTATGCTGGCTTTAAAAGCTGCGTCTACTTTAATTCATGTGTTACTAGGTACGTAATGTGGTATACATAATGCATGTTGTTTTTTCTGTAATCAAGAGCGTATACCGTTAATTATTTAATGATCTTTTTGTAAAAACGCACCATTTGAAATACTGGGAGACAGAAATTTTAAAAGACATACCTTCTATATCTTCCACGGCGTCTCTGTGTTCTAATATTAGAGCTCGAAAATTGGGTTGCTTTACGCATGCTCAAGACGTGCCAACACACAACCTTTAACGAAATTGCGAATAATATCTTTTAAGCATCGTCTATTGCAGCCAAAATGTTTTACCAAAAGACACTCGTTAAAAATATAGTGTTTTATTATACAATCTGTACATTTATCTCTGAATCAAGCTCCATTAAAAGTTAGAAGCTTATAAAATGTTAATAGGAAGAAATGAGATCAAATACATTCTTAAAATGTCAATTATCGTTCAAAATTGCCATTAATATTAAAGGATTTATTAAACACACATGGACATTTTATTTAAAAACCTGTTCTAACGCGCATGGACATTTTATTTACAAATCTGTTCTAGCACTCATCAGAAATGTAAATGTTCGTAGAACTGAAAGGATATTCGTTATTTTCTATGCTGTATAAATGTAGTGTGCAATTAATCATAATTGCTGAAATCATATCATTTTAAAAACTTGATCATTTTAGGTTTCATATTGTGCAAAAAATTTAGTCTTCTCCGGATAAAATGTCGTTCCGGATCATTATTCTTGCACGATAGCTGTGCAGTAAAGATAGACTTTAACACCATTACTATTCATAAACTTTAATCTAGCCATTTTCTGCATTTGTAGTTGTAATTGAAATATAAATCGTATATTGAAGTATGAATTTGTTACAAAGCAAATATATACAAAACAGCAATAAAAGGCCATTGTTTACGTCAGAACTCAACATCAACGCAATAACTGGTATGATATAAAATGGAATTTGAACAGCATTAGATATAAAAGTGGATTAAACACACATCTACATAATTGTACCAAAATCGATCTGACAAATAAAAAACCATACCTTATTATAAGGGAGGGTTTTAAATGAAATTATGTACCAGGCCACATAATTTCCTACTTAAGCATAATAATTAAGAATATGTTATTTACTAACATATTTTGCCACATATTTTCCATCTGCAATGCTCTAAAAGCAAACATTAGGCTGGTCATTAGAGCCAAAATGGTTAGTTAAGAACACACTACCATTGGAATACTTCTCCTAGCGTAATATTTTCACTGTTATATAGGACGAACAAGCAAATAAATTCGAACAAAGATATATTAAATATTTTTAAAACAATGAATCCATTAATATTATCATTATTAGTAGTACTGGATTTGGATAAATATTTACAAGGGTCTCAAAATGCGTGCAATGGTTTCAATTGAAATGGCGCAAAATTGTAAATGATTTCTAAAGTCAAAATACATAGTACGCATAACTATACATTAATGTGAAACAGTTTATATGCGTTCATATAAAAACAATTACAATAGCTAGCATCATTGTATAAGGAAGATGGGCAATATATGTAAAACTGTATTAAAATAAATCTCAACTACGATAATTAATCAGTACTAAATAAATGTGTTTCACAGTTGAGCGAATAATGCATGTGCTTCCTGGTCCGCTGCCACATGAATCATATTTGGAATGGATCGGAGAGAAAACGTGTGATGGGACCGTGGTTAACAGACATTAATAAGTTAATAATTATAAAAGTGGTGAAGTGTAACACTTCATTAAAATTTACAGTTAAAAAGAAAAAGTACCATAAATGTGATCGTAGAAATGCATTAAACTGTTGCCTTTACTATACAGCAATAAAATGGTTTTGTAACCGAAATTGTCTCATGAAACAATTTTGTTCCTTTTATAAAGAACCATTCCGTTATTATATACAAAAAAATGTTTGCTATTAACAATTAAGTCTGATCGTATTGATAGTGTATGTATACAAGCAAGAAATTTAGGCATTTAAAGTCGACGCCTGTTGTATGGATATCGATAGTTAAATGTTTTAAAGGCTTTCTACGTTTCGCTAATTAGCTCACAAGGTAGCGATAAAACATTTACGCTTTTACACATAAACGTTGCTTCCTTTGTGGAACAATGTTAATTTAATTTCGAAGGATATACCTGTGTATTCCAAATGAAGTGAAACAGAGAGAACAGGATCATGAGTCCAGTGTACATTTAGTTATTGAAACCACTGAAACAGCAGTCATTCATTAGTCAGTAGTGTAGAGATGACAAAGGAATTCCAAATGAATTTTGGCCTGATGTAGTCAATGCATCTAAAACGGAAAAAATGTTGATCGCATGCATTATTCCAATCAAAATCAGTATTTAGTTTTAATATTAACAAGGACAAAAACTGTGGCCCACACAGTAATTAAAGCTGACTTAACCTGTAGCGATTTAGCCAATAGATTTTAATGCTATCTGGTTTTGACGAAGGCACACGAATAAGTGCCATCATCTCGACAGCAATGCAACAGCCTGTAATAACTGATGCATCACTGCTATGTAACCATGAGAACGAAAAAATTAAAAAAGTAATAATAAATGCAAGCAAAGCGAGATCGAGTCAGCCCTGTTGATATAATCCTATTTCTTTACGAGTGTCAGCGCTTTTAGTTCATTTGTGGTAACCTATGGGGATTACGCATCTAAAATAAAGTTACGATGCTAAAGTTTATACTGACAAATGTATGCACATAATGGGACAGGTGTTTATATCAAAATCGCAACCTTGATTTAAATAATTGTTATCACCGCTCGCGCAACCAATTTTCATTTAACTATATAAAACTGTCGAATGCGTGTAAGCGGTAGGAACATTACATTCTCAAGGATAAAGTTTTACTAGCGTGCAAAACTGCACGTGTAGATGCAGTGTATGCACGACTTTTAAAGCACTGTGAAATACTCGTGTTTCTCCATTTATAACAAAAATTTTAGAAAACTACTCCAACTTTCACGATTCTTATGTTAGCCTTGCTATTTATAATGCTCGGGTTATTGATACAGCTACCAAAGAATTTTGATTTGTCAACGACGTTCAAATCCTCTTCTTAAAGCCACAGAGTTGACGTGAGTGGGTAATCCTGTATAAATAATTTGCGTTTAATCATTGCGGTTCTTATACCTACAGACGGAATGACGACTGCTCAGCTATTCAACGTGGCCCAAACTGAATCTAGGTTTTCGAATAATATATTTTCGTAAAGATCAACCAACCTATCGCTGCGAAGAAATTCGACACTTGCACTCAAAACTTATGAGTGTATAGTTCATAATAGCATTTAAAAAATTAAACGAAAAAGTGGACATCCTTATTGGACACCACTGCGAGTGAAGTTGTACGATATTTCATTTTAGAACCCAATATGAATATATGCGTAGATACCATGTAGTATATTTACAAATTTAGTATGCACAAAATTTGTCGACCGAATATCCAATAGAACATTGTGGTCAACTCTAGAAAATGCACTCTTTAAATCTAATAGACGGCTATTTGGAACGGAGATATGAATTTTGCTGTTAAAGTGCTTTCCTTAAGATAAAATTGGTACACATTGGCAGAAATCCGAATAAGTATCATGAACAACGAAAAGAATAAAATTATCACCAGTTCAACCACTTTAAGAAGTCATCATCTGTATTTACCAATATATTCGATGGAGCTAAACAATTACATGCATAAACGAAGATCAATTTATTCCAAGCGAAGAATGCCGAAGAAAACCAATAACGCTACGAGCCGTGAACCTTCAAATAGATAGCCATGTGTATTTTAAAGGACAAATTTTTACCTTCATGTCTAGCCTGCGGATAAGAACTGTGAAGGTAGCTAATCTCTATAAACTTAACGAAGTCAATCACCATAACCAAAACGAACACAATAAGATTATATGACGTACGATAACAGAAAATGAACTTTTAAAGATAACTTAGCAAATGCCACGAACAAGACAAAGTTCTAACAGAAATGAAGCCTAAACTTAATTTAAAAACAAAAAAGTTAATTGCAAAAGCGAACTAATATTCATAAATGCATACATATTTAAATAAACTTAAATCAATATATTGCACATTGGTCTTCAGCCGTGACTTGGCTCATTCGATAGCAAAATCATATTTTTCCAGTGGACCTCGCACGAATCTGCAAAGCTGATAGTAAACTTGGCATATCATGACGAGAATCACGTATCGATGCTCAAGTAAATTCTTCAGTACCTCATCTCTGTTTCCTACTGGTTAGTTATTCAATCATAGGAAATAAGAGTGACGATCGGAATATACTGGAAAATATTAACTTTTATCAATAGAGATATCATCTTTTTAGCAACGGCAAGTTTAGGGATAGTGCTGCCGAAGCGATGAACTAGAGTATGCCGGTCTTTCAGACTGAAAACTTTATAGCTAGTTAGACACTATAGTTAAAATCTACCCTATATTTGAGCACTATTTCGTTATCCGAGATTAACTTCATTAGAAACTCTGCACACTATGTCCTGTAGCCGTCTGATTGACAACGACATTCAGATAGCTCTCATTAAACTTACCAACTGTTTCCACACCCAAAACAGCCTCGTTAGACCGAACAGCCGTCATTTCCTTGTCAACAGGAGTTTCACAGTCCACAGAACCACCAGCGCCCTCAATACTTAATTTACAACTATCGTCACCGCTGCTAATTATTTCATAATTAGCATTGTTGTTTGTATCCTTACTCTTATCCGTTCCTGTAAATGGCATCGGTCTCCTACGATTTTCCTTACTTCTTGCTCGAGCTTTCGCTGTTTTGTCCTTTGATGTACAAATATTTGAGCAAATGGAGTTTGGCAGCGAAGTAGAATCCGGCAAAGGTTCCAATAAATGTACAGTTTCACCGTTTATATCGGTATCCTGACAGTTGTTTTGAACATGAGAAAGTTCAGTCATCTCGAGAGTTGACAACTCGGAATGCATAGTAGGCATTTTTACAGACGCTAAAATTGAGGTGACGGCCTCAGCAACAAGAGTACTGTCCATTATGGGTACATCACTTTCTTCTTCGTCATTATTATCGCCATCATCATAATCATCATCATCACAACACGAGATCACTGTGTTAACAACTTCTTCGTTTATCGAATTTTCAACAGCACCACACTCTGATTGCATCACAAAAGATGAACTAGTCATATCGGGCAGAGCAACTAAAGTATGATCCAACTTGGTCACAGCGTGAGTCAGATAAAATTGGGACTGATCGTGAAGTAAAAAAATGTAAAAAATAAAAACAATGGAAAACCTAATTATTCGCTTGGAACAGCAGACTATCAATCACAATGATAAGTTTGAAAATACATGATATATTGAACTAAGGAGCGTCCTAGAATCTGTCAGCTTTTCGTCGTGTGTGCGGCGGTACGTGTAACTGGCAATAACTTTGCTATATAATGCGAAGTAGGCCAAACCTAGTAGTTAACTATGCTAGCCTATGACAGAAAAGTGAAGACGATGACTTTCAATCTGCAACAAGATCGCTACTTGACACGATTCAATACCATTTTGCGATAAGTTTCCATCTTATAACTACGTTGCACACGTGGACTTAATTCTGATAAACGAATTGGCCCTACACAACTTGATTGTGGTTGAGTCCAATTGATTTTTTCATTTAAAAATTTCCTCACCTCGTTTCTCACGCGCACCTGGCACTGACTGAATGAATGGAAATATACTGGACTATTGAGATGAAGTCAGACGCAAGACGTGATTGTGCCAGTGCGATTGATAGACTTTATCGTTTATGTCAACCAAGGAGCATTCTTTGCGGATCCAATAAAACGCCTACGAATGTCAGCGTTGCGTATTCCTTGTTGGTATACACGAGCTATGCTACTCGAACAACGACGATCAAATGATTATTTGCGTCTACGACCTTCGGTTATAAAGGAACAAACTTCATTAGCGTAATACAAAACTGCATTGTAAATATAACTTATGACAAGTAGTCAATTACTCTCGTTTCTCCATAAATTACGGTGGCTAGAAAATATTATTGGCATTTTCTATTCCTAAGTTCACCTCGTCACGCATACTTCCATAGTTATTGATACAGCGCCCAAGAGATTAGAACTTTTCAACTACATACAAATCTTCACCTTCAAGTGAATGACGATTGATTTTGCATTTTTTGAGTTCGAATTTAATGCCGAAAGATGGAACGACGTCTGCTAATCTATTCGAGGTGGTCTAGGCAGAATCTCGGATGTCGTGCAATAATACAACATGATCTACATAATCAAATTCGACTGGGGGAACTTCGACGCCTCTATTCTGAACATATTGTAGAGTGTAGTTCATAGTGCAATATATTTCATAATTTCTTAAAAATTGAACAAATGGAAATCCATTTTTGACGTCATTACTGAACATTATGTTTCGTGATAAAGCATTGTAGAACCTAATAAGACCAGGAGTGTTTATTATATATGACGCTGGTCAAGTAACATCCTTAAGGTTAAAAAATCTTGATTCATATGACTGGATTTATGCTTATAACAAAAACATTATCAAACGAATTATGATTTCCGTTTTCTTTAAATGGAAACAATGTTCGGCTCGCTCCAAGCAACCGGCACGGTCTTCCCATTGCGTATAGCATAAACTAGATTAGTCAACGCGCCAAAAAATTTCACCCCCATCATTAAATAAAATCGGTAGCAGAGTATCCAAATCTGCAGCTTCTCACAATTTAATAGATAAGGTAACATTCCGTACTTCTAACTGTGATGGTACTTCGTGTTTAATAGATAACATTGATGCTCCGCGCATACTTTCGGAGATCTGAACGGATGCGTGTGTCAAAAAATTGTCCTTTTACCTGTTCTGTTCACTGATCAACACGACAGATTTTAGTAGTGCATCTAGAAATAGCTGACTGTCTGACTAAATGTATAGTAGTGAAGATAGATAGTACTAACAGCCTGGTATAAAGACAGGCACTGCTGACTGTCTGGTTAAATCGTCAAAATATTTAAGTGTTAGTCATGTTTCTTCTAATGGACTTTGAGCTAATCTAATTACCTTTTACATCCTTTTGTTTTTAACTAATTCATAAATTAAGTAGCGAACAAGGTGGCGTAGGAGGATAATTACGCTATAAATTGTTTAGGTAAGTTTCTTAGGTTTGAACTTTTTGGCTAGCATACCAAACTATATATTTACCAAAGTTAACTATTTAATGCTGAATCTCGGGGAATTGCGTTCGCGAGTTGTCGTTTCGCGAAGATCCACTTGATCCCCATTTCTGTTTGCAAGAGTTATAGGTGGAGGCTATGTAAGCCAGCAATATTTTGTTTTAATGTCTCTTCGTTGTCTTGATGACTCCATGGGAATTGGGAGGCGGTATTTCAAACCTGAATTGGTGAGCGGTACCGACGAAGGACGCGAATAAGCCAACATTATAAATAACAGATTATGAAGACGAATCAGCTAAATGATGGAGCACTTTTTGTTGATGAAACACAAATTAAACCATATTTATCGTTTATATAATAATGGTTACGATCGTTTATTATTTTACTCACTAATAGTTCTTTAGAACAAGTTGAGTAACCACGTTTTAACAAGCATTTGCCGCTATCTTATGCAAAAGCTTCTATCATCTCTTCAGCATTTTTAGTTCAAAATGATTCAAAATCAGCTTCAAGACTGGATTAAAGTTGTCGTTTAATAGTTCCACAGCTATTATTATAAGCCAAGTTGGCGAGAATTCGGTGTCTAAGTTTGAGGATATCCCTAGACCTAGTGGAAACCCAATGACAAATTCCACGAGAACCTGCAATATCACATAAAAAGTACCTTAATTGTGCATAGTGGATCTCATCATAGTCCACCACCAAGACCCATTAATGATGGATTTATAAAAAGTTCACAATTTTGCTGGAAAAAAGCCGTTCCAGTTTAATTAAGTCTATTTGGTGCGTAATTTTAACTAGCTTCTCGGCAATTGTAAGCATATATTTGCAATATCAATAAGCCAAATGTTTATCTGTTTGCCGTATGATTTCATTTCAACTATTTATTGGTTTGAGTACGGTGCGCTGTTGCTAAGTCACCGATTTCGCAAATAATGCCCGCTTACGTGACTGATGGTCTTTCACTTTTACAGGTCTAAGCATCCACCGAAGTTGCCCCGCTAACTTGGTAAACAGAACATATAATCAGCTTTCATCCTAACGAGATGAGACGATAAAGTACGTCGAGAAGCGTTCGGTTACAACCGATCAACCTGTAAGTTTGACTTTTGATTCGTAGCTGGCAGTGATATAAACAAAACTTAGCAAATGCATCGTTTAAAATGAGGTAGGGCGAGGAAAACCGTAATCGTCCGTCTCCATTGTCTTAGCGACATAAAAGCGGAACAATTGATAGCACTCGTAGGTCGGTAAAATCTTGAATCCTTTACATTTCCAGGTGCACCGATTTTTGCCTTGATTGATGGGTTCTCACTTGTCCCTTCACTTTGAAGCTTTCCATCAGCTGTTTGTCTGAAAATAGCGTTGGAACAAGCCTTTCCACTCTGTTTTCTCCAAATTTTCGGGACTTTATTTCCAGTTCCATCTTCAGTGTTGACACCATACTCACAGGGACAAACGAGTGCAATCAACATTTAGGAATTACATAAAAGCGGTACGAAAAAACGCTTATCTTGAAGGTTAAAGATTTAGAAGCTTAGATGACAAAATAAACGAGAGATTTATATTTACTTTATCAGAACTTTAACAACAAATTAAAAGTGCTGCATAACAAATAAAAAAATATAATGCATAATAAACACTGAAAAATCAAAACTTCATGCAAATTAATAGAATCGAAGTTAGTATTTAATAAGTTCCCCACAGTTATCGGTCAAGGAACACACCGTACCGTATTTGAGGAATGTGCAAAGCGAAATAAAAACTGTTTGCCGACTTTCAGTCTACGGAACAGCGACACCACTCGCCAATTAGCATTGCCCTAGTCCTATTAAACCAGTCTAATTTAGAAAAATGCCTTTTTTTAACATTTGATTCTGACGATATATGCGGTATATAGTTCTTCGATATTAGTAGGACTTACAGAATAAGACAACTGGAATTTTTGGTATTGAGTACGGTCCGTGCTGTTCATCAGTATTCATTCCGCCTGCGCTTCGGAAAATCGCCCAAATTTTCGACGACTTCAAAATCCATCCAGCTCAGTTCTAAAGTCAAGGTGTTGTACTGTTTTTATGATTTCAGGGAATTTACAGAATAGTGGCCAGAACAAATTAAAGGCATCAACGCAGCTTTATCTCACCATTTGAATTTGGCTGCTTGACCAGAAACTATTTGTTTTGATCATTTATTGATTGTCGAAATTTAAAAATGTGGATCAACATACACTAAATTTACATTTATCACTGCTAAACTCACAAAATCGGTTCTCCTTAAATGATAGCGTCTGTGATCTTTACTATGGCCGGTAAAAATCATAGCTCCTGATTCTTCGTCTTCTTCTTTCATCGGGATTGAACTTCTAATGAAGACGAATAAATTAAAAAGAAATCGACTGACAAATCTTCGCTAAAGTACATTTAGCTTAAAGCTCAATATGGCAGGTTTGAAATGTCTGCTGCTAATGCGTAAGACTCAAAAATCTACTTATAAGTTTGATGATGGAGCTCAAACCGGACTTCACTTTCTCTCTGATTGCGCATGAGCACGTTTTAATGGGTTGTCAAGACGAGCTGACACACAAATGTGCATGAATTGATAAATTCCAGGTATTGGGAGTCGGTCAGTAGGTAGCGTTTCGGCAAAAATTGCTTCGTGAGAGTTGGAGTGGAATGACGATTCTAGCTGGCGATCCAAATGTTAATTGTTCTGAACATCTTACGAGTTGATTCACAGAGTCACTGCAGCATGCTGAAGCCCAAATCGTCGCGGAAGTAACTGTTAAAGCAACTAGTTGTAGACCAACCGAAGAGAAGTAAAATATTGAAGACAATGCACACAAATTGTAGATAGATTAATTGCAGCTTGTATATTTAATTAAATAATGTAATGTAACGTTTGCTAATATAATGTTCGCGGTATAGGTATTTAGGAAAATTTTTTAGAAGCCGAAGAATCGCAGACATGGACAACGTTGCATAAACACACACAAACACCCAGTACACTGGCGTCACTGAGCCACAAGAAGACCAATAATGGTCATTAATTATCAAGTGCACGTAATATGGCAAGAATTCTGGTCGAAAATAAAGGATATATTGTCCCTCAGACATGCTTTGCCAGAACATGGAATATGTTAGAACAGCTAATACCGATACCAATCAGTAAAGCCCATTGGAGGATTAAAATAATTTCATTTCAGAACACTTTTCTGTTCAAACCTAGCACTCATAGCTTACCTTTATCAGTTAAATTTTTCCCTCGGTTTCTCATATTTAAATTTTAGTTTTAGTGACAACTCACTCAAGTTTTAGATGCGATGCTTATCCTAGGAAAGATGACTGTCCGTTTAAAACTGCTAAGATGCATTATTAGTCACCAACATAAATGGCTAGTATTACCAACAAAGTTTATATATATATATATATATACCCACATAAGAGTTAAATGTGAAAATACCTGTTCCTGTTGAGAGATACAGCATGTAACATTGAAAGCTGTACAGATTTCCGACATGAGTCGAAAATATTGAGTTTCGTTGAAGTATGATAATAATGATGAATATAGTAAAAAATATTGACATTATACATGAGGACATTCTGGTTAGCGAGGCAATAACAATTTCCATTGGAAGTCCTAAACTCTAATTACAATTTTTGACAAGTACTACGTACGCATGCTGCTATTGTAAATTGAGATTTTCCGAAGAATGGCTCCTTTGACCAACGACTGGTACGATTCAGCCGACTTGATAGTCTGATCCTGGAAATATTTGGGTCACAAAGCTCTAATGGCAGTAGATAAAACCTACATTGCTGCGTTATTTCGCACCATTATACAACAGTCTGACGTAAATTGAAAATAGCGCGCGTGGCTTTACTAGTTTCCATTATTTATAACAAAAGATTATCGACAGCATAACCAATTTTTATTAGGAAATTTTGACAACTTGAGCTCATTTCTAAGTGAAGTCAACAAACTAACCGATACTGGTCATTTGCATTGTCTAACGAAGTAACCTTATTTTATCGTTTATTCACTTTTAAAATGTCAAGTCATGATAATATGAAAACAAAGAAACATCTCTCGAATTTAAACAATATAGCTTAAAGCTAACAATGCAAAACGCATCCCACAGATTGTGTATCAACAAGAAAAATAACGTGTATATATATATATATATATATATAAACATAAAAGTTAAATATCTGTATATACCTGTTCCTGTTGAGTTGTGTTAATTGATGTATCCACAACTCCAATACAACCATTACTGTTTATTCCATGAGACTCTGGGTTATTGGAACCATTAGTCGAAGCCAGCAACCTCATATTGTTGTCTCCAACAATCGTTGCTAGTTGTCCAAGTTGCGGTGCCCCGACAACTATTTCGTCGTGAGCTGTATGATCAATTGGCATTAGGACAGTACTAGCATTTGCAGTTGTGGGAATGATGGTCGAGGTGGCGTCTATTTTTGCTATTGAACGAGTTGTATGACTTATATGATGGTCCATTGCATCAGATAAAGACTCATCAATGGAATTGTCATTCATCCTGAGCGGATCTTCCACGTCTGAGAGGTCATCACAACCGTCTAAAATGCTTGCGTTGTTGTTGGGATTGGTCATTGACAGCGGGTAGTGTACCGCGTTGTTGTTTGGTTTTGCTGTTTGCATGCAAAGTTGAATACAATGGTGTTATGGTTAGTGCTCATTCAAGACACATTTGCTTACACCGATGTCGTATCAGTTCTTTTAATATCGCATACAATGTAGGCAAATATAAACATTTAATGTATACAAAGCCTAAATTTTCTTCAGTGAAATTGCGGCTCAGATTTTATTTACAGTCCATGCATTACTATGAATAGCATAGTTGTGTTACAGCGAAGCATGAATGCACCATACTGACGCAAGGCTTATTATCATTAGTGGTAATATAAGTAGTAGCAGTATTAATATTATTATTATTATTATTAGTGGTAGTACCAGTCATAGCATTAGCAGTGGTTTTTCTTTTGTAGTAATGGTTATAGTATTAGTATTAGCAGCAGCATCAGTAGTAGAAGTATTACGACTAGTAGTATTAATAGTAGCAGTAAGAGTAACAACTTCGTATTAATTGAACGAATTTAGCCTGGACTTCATTCGCAGCTTTAAAATATAAGACTATCAGCCAAACACTAGGTCGCGTATTATTATGGAAATATATGATTTGGATTACTAGCTTCCATTTTCTTTTATAGTCTGTAACTCAAGGTTAACGGTCACACTATGTATATATGATTGAGGTGTCGGTGGTCAGTTTCATTCGAAAATCAAAACCTGGCCTCGCATCCGACATGCTTACTCTGATTCCATAATTATATATTAAACACTAAGTGGTGACTGAACGGCAATATCGAATTAGAGACCTCACACGAGACAGGATAACTGTATCCAGCATGTCCAGCAGGAATCCCGCTATCGTAACCAGTACGTTGCCAGTCGCCTTCCTCCAAACCAGTCTCATTAAGCGCGAGTACTAAATCAGATTTTTTTCCTAAAATGAAAGGATATGTTCTGTCTACCATAATTATGATTCTCGTATTTGAAAGACACGCAAGTCATTGTACTAGAAACTTCCACAGCTTAGGCAAAAATCATTTTTAAACTAAAATAATTTTTCTCCAGTAATATTATACCTGGATGGCATGAAACGAAACAAAAAAATTGAACAGTTTCTCATAATTTTTTTAAGAACAAGTTACGTTCATTTTACAGACCAAACGCAATAAATTTAGTAATTTTACAAATACCAAGATTACGAGCTATTAATTAATCAGAAAATATAATTATTCAATAATGTAAATCATTTATATTTCTTCCATGGAAACTTTTATGCGTTGGACCTACGTTCCGACTTCGAGTTCTCGAATTCATCCTCAGAGCTCGTTCCATTTTCACACAGAAAAAACCAATTAAGAAACACAAAACGTAAGCTCAACACAAGACAGCTTCCCTAGCAGAAATCTAAATAAAACAGCTACGTTACCTGATCTGCGTTTTGACTAACGCAGCTTTTATTGTTCCAGTAGTTTTCTTTTTGCAATATATTTCGGCCAAACTTACCGTAGGCCTTCACAAGTTTAACAAACGAAACAAATGAAGCAAGCCCTCAGGATGCAGATATGGACACACAAGAACATTCCTTATTAATTGAATACATTATGACCACGATATGTATTGATAACCGTTAATAGTTTAGACTGCCACTCAAGAAACGCTATTAATGTAAGGCATTGGATACGATTAACTTGCCTGGAGCAATATTTAGTCCAGGTCTCACAACGAGTCTTTCTGGAAGGAAGCATTATATGTGCTAGCATGCCCGGGATCCGGTTTAATTAAAGACGCTGATCAACGCACCCAACTTAGTATTGAAGCAAAATTCAAGACAGCAAATGCATAGCGAATTCCTCAATGCTTTGGCTAAATCTTAAATGCTCCTAATTAATGCCCGGCTTATCCTTTCATGAAAAAGATTTCACTCGGAGCCCTTGGAATGTCAAACTCGGATATCAATCTGTGTACAGCTATTCGGTTGTTTCAAACAGAGCACTTCTGTAGCATTCCTAATAAATCAGCTTTTTTCAAGTTCATATCATAAGCTAGTGGGAAAAATCGGCGCAATCTACTCAAAATAGTATTGAAGCTGTAACTCTAGCATACAAGCTAGTGGAGACACATTTGAAAATACAAATGGCAAATGTTCACATATATTTAACAATATATTTTATCAACATTTTTACCAAAATATTGTGTTCATAGTGAAGATAGGGGAAAACATCAGTTCGTGATAATAATGGGAGTTTTTTTACTACAATCGAAATAGTATAATCAAGTGCCGAATAAGCACATATTGCGCGGATAAACCTACGGAATAGCCTAGAGTCAACTGTTTAAATTAATCACGTATATTTAGTTAACTATTAAAAGTCCAGTGAGTTTGTAGGCTAGCAACAATTTGTCTAAGCTCTCCCCACTCAAGTTTGTCTAGAGCCTAATGCGAACCTATTGGAGGATCAATTTGTTTGTGACGTGGAGGTATATGGACATGAAAACAGTACGACAGACCATATTCCGACAGTTAAGCCAGAAATTTATGACTTCGAGCAAAACAAGTTAATAGAAATTTAAATGCGTTATGAGAATTTGTATTTATTCATTAAGTAAAAAAACCAACTTAAAAGCACATTCAGAGAAAGTCGTGAACCCTATGCCTGATCAAATGCAATCAATTATTGCATAATAACATAATGCATAATCTACCAACGTTGGCGATCGAACTATGCTTTTATCCCAATGCACAGTCATAATACAATAAAACATCAATAATAATCACCATAATATACTTACGAATATGTACAGCTTTGATGTGTTGTCTGACTTTGTGCGGGGCAGTAAATGCTTTACCACATTGTTCACAGCTATGCTTTTTAATGCCTTAATAAAACGAAATAAAATAAAATAGATGGCAATAAGGACTGATGTTAAAGTTATCCAACCAACACACAGAAAAATCTCACTCAGATATTGTAAACTTATTTTTTGTCGGTTCATTGTTACTGGATCCTTTCTTTTCCGATGACAGAGTTATCACACAATCTTTAAAAATTCTTCTTTACATTTATCGAATGTTATATCGATCTACAAGCTGATCGTCTTTTTCAAAATCTGTGCTCCTTGTTTCAACAACACCAGTTCTACACCACTCATATTAAATAGAAATTGTTTAGTAATATTTGACCAAATTTATAACTGGCTACAGGCCTAGTGCAAGATTCGCATAAGTAACCAGTAATCACGAAACACACGCGTGATTGAAACTACACCCTTTGTTCATAATAACTTTAGCATATCCTGCTAGCTCTATGTGAGCTAACGTGTAACCAGATGCGCCATTTCTGATACACAGTTGCCTTTATTTGATCTTCTCAATTCGGACAATCTAAATGTTAAAAGATTGAAATTTTTAAAAACTGCCACTAAACACTTTGTAATTTAACGAAAGAACGACACGCTTTCGGTCAAGATAACACAAGTCACTTCTATTGAAACCAATCGTTTATCCTGGCAACTTCATTTTTAGATAATTAGCTTATGCTACACATTATGATGAGGGATTTTAACTGGCTACAACAGGTAGCCACAGTGAAATTTTCCGACTTAAAGGTTTAAGAATATAGTGTAAAATATTTTGGCACAGGATAATGAGTTAGCCAAAATGGCTAACAAGGTTAAGTTAAACCTATACATATAACAGCAGCTGAAGCACAAATATGATATACTAAAACGTCTGTGCTAGTATTAAGAATGAGACTTCTTATAAACACCAGCAAGATGCATTCTACAACTAAATTCAACTCATAAATAAATAATCTAAGATTTATTATTATTTGCAGTAAAAAATAACGGCCTTACAAATGATTCAAGTTTAAAAAGCCTTGAATTTGTTTCTACTAGAGTTGCATAAAGGAAAATTCTATGCATAATAAAAATAAAGTGGCAAACTATTAATTACCTAGATGAACTGCGCTGACGTGAGCCTTCAAGTAACAGCTGTTTGTAAACGCTCGATCACACTGGTCACACTTGAATGTCCTTACACCAGCTTTATATTTTAACAAAATAAATAATCAATGCTAGAGATTTTTTTACATGTATTGCAACAGTTAGCTAGCCGAAAGTAGCTAGCAAACCCTCAAATAATTCCAGTAACTAGGATGGATACAGTACAAGTATCAAAATCTTAACAGTATAACAGCTGTGTTTAAACTGTAATAATTCACTGTTGCATACTTATCTTATCATTAGCAATCAAATCCACGTATAAGCAATAATAGAAAACTATGTAGCCAATTTTTTGAGTCATAAAAACACACACGCATATATGCATACATACAAGCATAAACACATACTTAAATAAATGCACACATACATACATACTTACATATATGCATAAATACAAACATACAAACAAACAAACATACATACATACACACATACATGCATACATACATACAGGCTTGGATACAGGCACTTTTACATGCATACGTTTGAATAAAGGGACATACATGCACAAATACGTTTAAATACTCATATGGCATGCATGCGTGCATAACTATATAAATACAAACATGGATACATAAAACCTTACATACGAATACACATGCATACATACACACATGAACGCATAAATACACAGATATACATGCATACATTCATTTATTTATTTACATACACTATAAAAAGAAATCGGAATTAACACATAATGCACGTTCACGTCTAAATTAAGCTCATAAAAACAATTGATACACTATTTCTTTATTTTAAATTACAAATTTTTTTTGAAACATTGATATACTGAGAGGCACTCATTAAATTGTATCAATATTTTATTAAAAAAATATGATGGGAAAGTTTAAATTGATGGATTAAAATATAAATATTGCACTCAATTTAAAAATAAACATTGTACTTGTACCAAATTCAATTGATAATTCACCTTAAAGGTTATAGGATTTCACGTTGGGTATCTTGTGAACCCCATAACCCGGTAACTAATTGATTATAAAATACGTGCAGAATATAATGCTTTCTTATCACACATGATGGATTTTTTATTAAGCTCAAGATAATATAGGAGTATTCAATATAACGAAACAGATATCACAGCTGACTTTATTTAAATATCAAAGTTACGTAAAAATACATAATTAATTTTATTCACGGCTTACCTGAATGGACAGCGGCAATATGATTCTTCAGGTTGTTGCTATGGCCGTACGCTTTACCACAAAATTCACACTTATGGCGTTTAACACCTGCATTATACACAAAATCAATATATAATTAATTATATGGGCATGCATAAATATATGCAAATCTAAGTCTCCAAATCAGTGAGTTGCCTAAGAAACTACTAAAATGGATTTCATCGGTCGAAAATTCAACGGACGTGTTAATGAGGGCAATGAGCGGCTTGATGTTAATCAACGCCGCAGTTAACTATATACGAAAACGATGGTGCTGTATTATCGCGCCTTCATATCCAGAAATTAACCGAAAATATTTCCTTAGTTGACATTTCAGACGGTAACCTAGCTCATGCATCATGCGTTTCTAATCAAGAAGCGATGGAAATGGCTAATTAAATAGGAACCTTATAGACTAAATCAGCTTGTAGATTTATATGAAAATATACATGACTCAAACGGGGGAACAATTCCTTTGGAGTCTGGAGCTCTATTCATATATATATATATATATATATATATACATTATTTTCAGTTTCCCAGTCTTGTATTACAGAACTAGTTGCACCATCCCTATCTACGCGTTATTGGCTTCGAGACATCTGGTTCCACAGAGTCCTCTCAAGCCGGTAAATGGGGCGTTGGTATTGCCCTTAGCGCGCGAGCTGAAGCTTGCTTAATTGAATGGATCCCTTTTTTAAATAGTCGATTGTGTGCGGCACGTTTAAATACATCTACTAAAATCAAAGCAAAAAACCGTTATCATCGTTGCCTCTTCGTTGTATCTGCATATGCTCCTACCGATTGCAGCACAGAAGAAAGCAAGGACGCTTTTTACTCCGAATTAAGCTCCTTACTAAGTAAAGCACGAAGTTCGGATATAGTCCTGGTTATGGGTGACATGAATGCTCAAGTTGGTCGCTTAAGCAACACAGAATTTCATTTAGGTGGAAGATACACTCTAAGCTCGACTCGCAATGATAATGGTGAACGGCTTTTGGATAGCTGCGCTGAACATAGACTATATTTAAGTAGTACAAATTTCAGACGTAGTGTTAAACGTTGTGCTACATGGCGTCCTCCAGCACCCGGACAACGGGTGGACTCAAATAGATCATGTAGCAATTAGTTATAGATGGCGTGGTTGCATCCAGGATTGTCGCTCTTTTTGGAACACTTATGGTCCGACTCAGCCACCAGCCGCAGGTACACTACTGTATGTGGCATAGCAGGCCCCCGTAGAAATAATCACTGGCTCTCTGTAAAATCTATGGAGATACTCGAAATAAGGCGCCAAATTCCACCTGGCTCGACTCATAATAATACCCGTCGCAATATAAGACGCCAACTTAAGCGCAGTCTAAAAGGCGATCTCGAAAACTTTTGGAGCAGAAAGGCTGAAGAAATGGAAGTAGCTTTCGCGTCAGGTAACAGTCGCTGTTTGTTCCAACTTATACGCACAACAGGTCCGAGAAAGTTAAAAGTTAGCGAAACTATAAATGATAGTAACAACGAATTAATAACCGATAAAATAAGTCGTCTTGACAGGTGGGCTGAACACTTTAGAGATCAATTTTCTTGGCCACCCGCGTCAGTTCCGCTTCCCGAAAGCATGTCTGCATCAACAGTGTGGAATGTTAGTCCCGAAGAACCATCCGAGTTAGAAGTACGCGATGCAATCCTATCTCTTAAGCGCCGCAAAGCCGCCGGCCCCGATGATCTGCTTCCGGGATTGTTTAAGGATGGTGGCGATATAATTTCAGGAGCGTTGACCAAACTTTTTCATACTATATGGAATGAGGAAACCGTACCACTTGACTGGAATGAGTCGACCATCATTCCCATCTTCAAAAAAGGCAATCGTAATTCGTGCGATAACCATCGTGGTATAAGTTTGACTCCGGTCGTATCAAGGTTATTTGCTTCGATTATCCTACGTCGTCTTAGCGCTTCACGTGAATCACAAACAAGAGAAGAACAGGCCGGATTCCGCGCAGGACGAGGTTGTATAGATAATATTTTTACGTTAAGGCAAGTTCTCGAACAGAGACATTTATATCACCGTCCCACAATAGTCGTCTTTCTAGACTTCAAGGGTGCATTTGATTCGGTGGATCGCAATGTTTTATTCCATATCTTGTCGAAAAGCGGTGTGCCCACTAAATTTGTTAATATTATACGAGCTCTCTACACAAATACTTCTGGTCGCGTTAAGGTCTACAACGAATTAACGCATAACTTTACAACCAGCAGTGGTGTTCGTCAAGGTTGTCCACTTTCCCCATTTTTGTTTAATTTTGTAATCGATGCTATTATGAACAACACTCTCTCACACATTCAGGACGCTGGAGTTGAAGTTCTCCCGGGAGATAAACTAGTCGATCTTGACTATGCGGACGATATCGTACTATTATTCGACAATCAGCATGCTGCCCAGACCACCTTAAATAGATTAGCAAACGTTGTTCCGTCTTTCGGTATGAAATTCGCACCCTCTAAATGTAAGATACTGTTACAGGATCACCCACCACTCACTCCAACGTTGCGACTGCAGAATGAAGATCTTGACATAGTCGACAGGTTTACATATCTTGGGAGCTCTATCAATAACGTAGGCAATATGTCCGACGAGGTGAGAATACGGATCGCGAAAGCTAGAGTAGCTTTCTCGAACCTTCGTCATTTATGGAGAAACGCGAATATTTCACTTTGCCTTAAAGGTCGTGTTTACAATGCATCTGTACGCGCAGTCTTACTATACGCTAGTGAAACTTGGCCTCTTAGAGTTGATGATCTGAGACGCTTACAGGCATTCGATCATCGTTGTTTGAGAAGTATAGCACATGTTGGTTACCAACAACGAATAACTAACGTTGACATCCGTAGACGTATTTTTGGATCTGACAATAAGTGCTCGTCTTTAGAAAAGCAAATAAGGCTCCATCAACTTCGTTGGCTCGGTCACGTTTTGCGTATGCCCTCATTCCGATTGCCCAATAGAGCTCTGTTCTCTCATCCAGCACCAAATTGGCGTAAGAAACAAGGTGGGCAGATTTTGACATGGCAGAAACAATTAAAGTCACTTACATCCAAATTGGGTAGTATAGGATCCACTCGTCTGCCGGGATGGGGTCCCCGTGCACATCACAGTTCTTGGTTAGAAACCCTTAGCGATATGGCAGCGAATCGAGCTCAGTGGCGATCTTGTTGCAGATGTATAGTAGAATCATCTTCGTAACTTTCTTTTCTTAGTAGGGCAAAGTTAGCTGCGAGGTTCGGTTTGTTTATGACGTGATACGGTGAAATCCGCAAGGAAGCTGTGTTGCTGATGTCGCCTTGCCCGAATGCTAACTTGGCCATAATGGTGTTGTGGAGAGGTTTAGTTTGCCTCATTTCTGTGAGTTATCCTGATAAATTTACTCATAATAGCAAGGTTTTCCTTCTCTCTCTACCCCTCTCCCTCTCTCGTAAATCTCAATAATAATTTATCTAAATTCACTTATATACTTTTTTTCACTCCTTATGGTTATATGGCAGTGAAACATTAGTCACTTGACTTTTGTGTGGCTGGAAATGATGATGATGATGAGTCTTGTTTCTAACACGATTAATGTTATCATTTTATTCGTTTATGTACATAGTAGCATTTTCAGTTTATTGGTGTTCGTAAAGTTAGGTTTAAAAACTACTCATTTTCGTACATAAGGTCATATTTAAAGAAGTTTTTTCGTTTTTTTAAACAAATGCTAACATTATTAACAATTGGTTATCACCGCAAAATGTAATCAAGGCTAAATAATGGAAGGATATTTTCAATAAATAATGTATTGTGTTATTATGTGAATCTGCGTTATTGCTTTGCGTTTATCAACTGGCTGATCAATAAGCATATATATATATATATATATATATATATATATATATATATATATATATATATATATACTTCCTATTATTTCGTAATTACTTATTAAAAACTGTGCTCCACGTAGAGTATCGAATTCCAAATCTTATTTTATTGAAGGTGACTACGTACCTCACTGATTGCTAATTTTAGAGTTTTAACGGTCGGTAAAGCCGGCTCATCCAGTTGGGAGTTAACTTATATTGCTATGATTTTTGGCAACAGATAAATATTAAGATATTATTTTGAACGCGTAAAATTATATACCTATTATTTTTTGGATCAGCTAAATATGCACTTGCATCACTTTCAAGTTCTTTCCGCAGTAGCCTATTGCAGGATAAATCATAGCACATGTAGGTCGGTAACATTTCGGTTCTTTAGCATTTCCAAGAATCAAGATTTTACCGACATAAGAGTGCTATCAATTGTCCTGCAATAGGCTACTGAAGAAACAACATGTAAGATACCATCTCTGCACAAAGAAAAATATCTATAAAATGATCTGCATCACTTACCCAAATGTACAGCATTGTGATGCGCCTTCAGCTGGTATGAGTTGGCTAAAACTTTACCACATATATCGCATTTTTCCTGGAGCGTACCTGTAAATTAAAAACATCAGCATTAATCCATTGTTTAAAAGTAGACTAATTCTCTGATTGCATTTTACTCGTCTGAGCCTATTTTTTGAACAACAAAAATTTCAAATGCGACAAATATACTCACAGAAAATCACGTAATTTATCAATTTATCGTATTAGAAGCAAGCGTAAGATTGTATACTTTTATTTCTCAACAAATCCAGATCATTCAAGAATTCAAAAAACATTTTACGCTTTATTATTTTTATTTTCATTAGCGTATAGCATGTAGCGTGCGACAGGTTGGCTGTGGTTAGGAAACAGATTCAAAGCAGACGTACCCAAGTTCGGGCCCTGTCCGTGGCAAATTTTAATTAATAGTGGAGAAATTGGCAATAAGGAGATAAAAAACAATTATTTCTAGGTTCAATTACCTTTTCTACATTACACAATGCTTAGTTAATACCAACAACCGTATATATATATATATATATATATATATATATAAGGGCGATTATATTAAGACTGCACTATTAATAGAAATAATGGTTTTTAAATTGCCTGCATGTTCTGTTTTAAAATAATCCCCCAAACCTGTTATTATCTTAACAGTGTTAGGCTATTTCTAAGGAAAATCGAAGACTACACTTACAGGATAAATTTGGCGATGTGTATCCATCACATGTTGAAATTCGTTCATTGGCTATCGTGAATTTCAGATATATGCTGGACTTTTATGAATAATCTTTAATGAAATGCGTAAGGATCCTTACTTAGTGGGACCACCATTAAAGCTCACGATAAAGGAGCAACACAAAATACACAGGTTCAATTCAAACTAAGCAACCTCGTTTAAAATGGTCTATTTATTTTTCTTTACAACATTCCCTGTCAAATTTTGTTAACAACGATATATATATATATATATATATATATATATATATATATATATATATATATATATATATATGAGGAGAGGAAAAATGTTGCGATAGGATAAATTAAAATATTAACGAATCCAGAATAATGGCTGTAGATACTGGTAGAAATAAGATTTATTAATAAATTATATTCCATAGATTGCGATTCTCTTTTCTCGTATTTTTAAAAAAAATGTTGTATCTTGTAACGATAAATTTATTAAAGCAACGTGGTTACCCTATTCCACGAAAGATTATTAATGGATATATATATAATAACATTAAAAATAAAGACGAATACAAATGGCTTCATAAGCTTACCTTCGTGCACACCTTGAATGTGCCTTATGAGATAATATTGTCTATAGAAGGATTTGCCACAGATTCCACAATCCGCCTTCTCTTTACCTGAAATAAATAAGTCAAATTCACATGATAGGCTATTAAAAAGTGAACTGATGATCGAAAGCCACACAACAAAAATAAATTAATTCAAATAGAAATGAGATCATAGTAACAGAATCCTAACATTACTGCACTGCAAAAACGCTTTGTTAGAACTAGTAATTAAAACATAATTCCGTTTAAATTCTTGTATGACACCTTTGACCGATTTTAGCTAAATGTGAATACGCAATACTAAGGTGTACATACATACAAACATGCATATAATCGTTCATTCACTCATTCATGCATGAATACGTAAACACAAGCAAACATACATAAATGCCTAAGCGCATGCACATATATTGCGATATAAATACATATAAATTCATACAAGCATAAATAGTTACATACAAACATATACATAAAAACACAGTAAACATAAATTTCATACATATATAAACACAGACCACTACGACACAGAACTACATCAGCATACTAGACATTTTCGGAATAACAATGACGCTGAAAGTCATCCGTTGGCTGCTAATTCGCAGTATCTCGCCCAACCCTAGGTGGGTCATAAATATACATTCATAAACACATGATTTATTGCATGCACACAAACATACATATAAAAATACAAAAATGCATACAGACATAAACAAAGATTTAGGTCTACCCAACATTCGGTTCCCGAAAAGCGTAATCAAATTAAGTAGACTTCAACAGGATTGTCTACTAGACCTGTGCGACCGGTTATCCTCTGATTTCCCCATTCAATTACGTTTTGTTAAGTGACAGTATATTGGTGTTTAACCAAGTAGCATACATTGATATCCATCATGTTGGTATCATGTACCGACTCGGTAACCATAGCGGTAGTACCATGTACCTTTGCAGTACTATAATGTTGGTATCGGTTACTAACACAATAGCTATAGTGTTAAGTATCCTTTACAGACTCGGTATGTATATTATATCGAGTGAGTTAGCGTTGAAATCGCATTGTCGAGACTATACGATGTTAGCTTCACTACTACAGATTTACACATTCGTCTAGGAGATTGTACCGTCCTATTATTCCACATTCTTCTACCAAATATATAGTGGTTAAAGGGCGTAATACCGGCTCCTAGTAATGAGTCGCCAGTAAGCACGAAACGAATGTGCTTGAGATCATACTTTCCGTGCATGCTGTCTTTGGTTTATCCTTTTGGTTACAACTGAACTAATTTGTTACTAAGTTCGCAACACCTAATTTATACTTGCAAGTAGCAACTATCACGAATTTTAGCACCCGGCCATTTAAATTTTCTGTGGTTCTAGACATTGACCAGAGTTGCGCCTATAGCGCTGTGAGCAGAATGTGTAAATGGTCTTTTAAGATGGTGTCACAGAAAACACAGTCGAAATTCCTAAACTGTATCAGTAAGCATGATTAATTGATTGGAAATTTTGTAAATGTACTAAATGCTATCTTTATTTTAAGCATAAATATAAATTTAGCTTTAAAATATTCGTTTTAATATATTTCATATTTATGTTCGTATTTGATGAAACAATAAAATAAATTTCGGTGAGCGAAATGGATGAAACAAAGATGTTTTCTGAAATATAAAAGTGAAAATCTGACACATCTACGTATTGCATCTTCATTTTTGTTTCAGTGATGATTTATTCCGTAAAGCTAATTTTATCCGGCTCACTAAAACTGAACGGTCATGGGTATTCATTTGTCTAGAAAAATTAAGCGAAAATAAATTCTAAATATTCAAATTGCAGTTAGCAAAGTTTTGTTGATAAAATTAAACCGAAAATTAACTGCTTAAAAATTTCCAGAAATCCGGAGAGAAAAAGTTTTGTACCGCTACATAGCTGGATTGGTGTTTATTACAAGAATTACTGCATTTATAAACAGATTGAAACTCACCGTCATGCATCAAACGTACGTGTCTCGACAAGGTCTGGCCGGAACTGAAAGTTTTCCCGCATATTTTGCAATTCGATTTCACTTTCTTCCGAAAATATACTACAAAAAATCAAATTAATTGAGGAATTAAAATAATTTTATCTACAGAAAACACAGTTGTTCAAATAAAACGATAACAGAATCAATGTAGGGCCGTAAAAATTTCCGGCATAACAACTGGCGGACCAAAAACCAGTCGGACAAACCACGCTCTCATGAAGTTAGCCCCTAACAAAAAGATCCAGCCATTCCAATCTTTTAAAATTAATAATAATATTTTATTAGGTTCTATTGATAATTTAAATTTTGGCAATGCATATGCCACAGCTGCTGGGTCAGTAAAGATGAAGGTGACTGGCGAAGTTAACTATTTTATAAATGATACTCTCGCAAAGGATACTTCGTTATCTTTGTAGTTCTTCAAGATCTTTTCATAAACGATTTGATCTTTAGTTTCTTCTGTTGCAATCCGTGTAATTTGGATATATACATATTCTTTTGAAATGCGAGCTTTTTACTAAAATTCACTTGTACCCTTCCTGTAGTGCAAAAACAAAAAGAAATTTTTTCAGATATAAGAAAACGTCTTTCTCATCTCATGGCCTCTCTCAAATATCTTACTTCCATGAACATATCTTTAATATATAAATTGGAAAGCAAAACAAGATAGAAATATGTGAACATAGAGAGAGTGAAAAATAGAAACCAATCAAATTTCGATGCGTCACCTCCAGTTCAAGCTCATATGCTTGTACGTGCTTCTTCTGCATTGCAGCGGATTTATGTAAGCAGAAGAAGCCTTTATCTGCTGAGCTTTGCTAGCGCGCAATTTGATTGGTCTATTACTTTTCACACTCTTTGTTTTTTATATTTTCTATCTTGTTTTGCTTTCCAATTTATATATAGATATTGAGAGAACCATTAGAAGAAAATTTACTATTATATCTGATAAAATTTCTTTTTTGTTGTTATATATATATATATATATATATATATATATATATATATATATAAATTGAACATCATATTTGATGAGGTATTCTATTATTTCTCGCAATATGTGAAGTAGAAAACACACTTACGAGAGGTACGCTTGAAAACGGGAAAAAATATGACAACTTTTCTACGCAGACTCTCGGCAGACCAAATAAATAGCCAGGCAATATATTCTTATTGGATTTTTTTATTTTTAATGTTCAGATTTCCATATTTTTAGGATCTTACTATTTTGATAAAATCATTTGAAAGACCAAATTCACTAACTAGTTATAATTCAAACTTGTGTGAAGGCTATCGCCTAGCTACCAAGTGTTCGATGTCCACATAAAATAAAACAACTTCATATGTATAAGGAATAGAGGGTTCAAACAACGCCTTAAAAAATAAATCTAATAATGGCATTATTGAATAATCAATAAATCGGCATTCAAATGAAGGTAGCAAATTTATGTAAACAATGAATAAACGAAAAAAATGGAAGCATGCATTCAAAAGCGAAAATATGAAACTCAAATATTAAGTTTGTTATTAGAAAGATTAATTTAACTTCATCAAATATGTTAATATTAAAGCAGGCTAGAGGTACGATTGGCTGTAAAATTCGATAATTTTTGCTTATAAATCATTTTATTATGAGTTTATTTACAAAAACTAAAATCCAGATATTGCGGACAATAGGTTCCAGTACATCCTTATACACTATATAAGAATTTAAAATGTCTCAACCTTGGAAATTTTTAAAATAAGATTTTAAAAATTGTGATCACCTCGCGTTAGTGAGGATACGATGTCGCACAAGCTCGGCAAACATAGTGTTACTACCATGTACCTTTTCGGTGCTATAATGTTGGTATCGGTTACTGGCACAATAACCATAGTGTTAGTATCCTTTACAGACTCGGTATATATATTATATAGAGTGAGTTAGCGTTGAAGTCGCATTGTCGTAGACTTTATATGATGTTAGCTTCACTATTGCAGGTTTGCACATTCGTCTAGGAGATTGTACCGTCCTATTATCCCACATTCCTCACCCAAATATATAGTGGTTAAAGGGCGTAATACCGGCTCCTACTGATGAGTCGCCAGTAAGCACGAAACGAATGTGCATGAGATTATACTTTCCGTTCATGCTGCCTTTGGTTTATCCTTCTGGTCACAACTGAACTAATTTGTTACCAGGTTCGCAACACCTAATACATAATTGCATATATATTAGTTCTCCGCCACAAACAGTATCTAACTGTTATACGATGTGGTATGTTTGATTGGTATCAAAAACAAATGTGGTCAACTACGAAGCATTGATCGAAATACTGAACGGATTCAGCTATTAAAAGAAATTGCTACAATGGCCTTATATGAAGGAGGCATAAACGGCCTTCTTAGGCATTGCCCTACCAAAATAAATTTCGCTGCGTAACCAGATGTATCGAAAACACATTGTAAACATTTGTCATGATTAATATATGCTTGTGCCTAAAAGACAGTTACCGTAAACAGATCGAACGCAGGCATAAATCTACATAGCTACAGTACTTTATCTTTCGTGTTGGATATTGAAATGGACAGTCGTTACCAGAGTGATTTAAATAACTTGTTCAAGGCAGCTACCGTGAAGCTAGTATATCTGGAATCATGGGAGAAGTCTATTTTTCTTGTGTAACAGGAGATCCAAGGTAAACGAGCTCACTGGGATTGGCAGTATGGCGCCGTTCAGAAAAAAATCACAGTCCAAATAAATGCTCGTTTTAGAGGCATTATAGTGGTTTACGAGACGGTTAATCAAGATGCACGGCTCATTTCCAAGTAAACGTCTGATAAATTGAGTCAAAGTTTGGTCCAAACAGAGCATTCGTTGTGCAATTGAATTTTGAATAAAGGCAGTCTCGGCCTGTAATAAGCAATAATATAATAAATGTACATAGACAGATGGCGGACGAGCAGTTTTAACTATGAGTCGAATGCGATGTCAAATACGATCCAGTTTTATATATATATATATATATATATATATATATATATATATATATATATATATATAGAAACTTTAAAAAAGGGTTTGAAATCGGTCAAACTACTCTTTAACGTGAATAATTTACAATTCAAGCTCAACGACCATTCATAAATTATGCTAGCAGGAATCTGGCTTCAATTTCTATTAAATAGCATTTCAACGATTGCTAGCTTATTTCCGTCATTTCCTTTATCGTTGGAAAGAAAATGTGGTGAATATGCATTTGTAGATCAAATTATGTGCTGTGCAATTGCATATGTATTTTCCCCATTTGATTAACACAAGCGTTGAACCAATTGATATTTTTAAGTTTTCAACCGTCTGGTCGATCGCCTACCACAGTTAATCGACAACGCATGTATACGTTGCAAAGCATCATCATCATCATTACCATCACAGACAGCAATGAACCAACATTTGACCACCAATGAGTCACTGACATATCGCAATGAAAAGAATCTACAAATAAATCTAATAAATAGAATAATTTACAAACTAGAAATAAATGATAAAAATAATATTTCAAAAAAAAAACTGTCAAAAAAAGACTGATTTGTGAAAAGCATACACTTCACATGCAGATACATAGCCAGGTGGCAAACAGAAACGAAGCAACATCGAACTCTAAACAGCATCATTATGACCAAGCCACCTTTAAGGCAAAACAACAACGGTAATACAGATTCCTCGCGGTTGTCACTGTCTCGCGTCATAGACACGACCACATAAACATAAGAGGTCTGAATTATGTTCTACGCAATTTCAGACGTACATTTCCATTCAGTTTTATGTATGCGTTCAAGTTACAATGTTCATGCACTCTAGATTCTAACTGTCCGGTTGACCTTCCTACGCATGTTAATCAAAAACTCATGCGAGTACGTTGATAAGTCATATATGAGGCGGAAAGTAAGCATGTTTTTCATAAAGTAAACTCCATGCCTCATGTCATGCACAGAATTAACTGTATTCAACGCGTGTGTGAAAGACGCTTCCAATTCTGTTTACGGTATAGAAGAATCCGCATCCCCTTTAAATTAAACAAACATTGGTTGTTGTATGTTCAGAAAGATAGTCTTCGTTTCCCGTTCCTCACTCGTTCGTTCTTTTCGATTTATTGACAAAATTATATGCAATTATGTACGTGGAAGCACGATCTTTCAACAAAAAGCTAAAATACGATCAGCATGAGCATACAGTATGATCTGATGCATACAAGCATTCTTGCTTTCTGATGACTTATCAATAGGCGGTAGCAATATGCCCCAAACTCACGATATAGTTGGTCAAGCAATGCGTAACTGTTGAAAGTTGGAATTTCATCTCCGAATGCTTAGTCAAACAGTAATGTAAGTAATCAACTCCATATTAAATCTTTAGCAATGTTAAAGACTTCATGCTATATACTATACTATACCTTACTATACTATACTATACTATACTATACTATATACTATACTATACTATACTATACTATACTATACTATACTATACTATACTATACTATACTATATATATATATATATATATATATATATATATATATATATATACTGAGTCTGTAAAATGTACCAACACAGTGGTTTTGACAATAAGCTTAATTTCACCAAAAATGAGAACAACCATTCTGAACAACTGCTAATCCTCAATAGAAATCAGTTATTACATTTCTGTGGTCATCATGACAAAATTCAATGAAGCATACATTATTTATATATTCGTGATTGCTGATAAATTATATATATATATATATATATATATATATATAAATTCAACTATTTATTTGGCATTGCGTACCTAACTGAGCCAGAAGGATATACTCTAGTCAGCTTGACCACTCATCAGTAGAATCCGGCACTACGCCGAAAACTCATTATATATTTGGTGAGAAAAATATACAGTGCGTATCACCTAATGATGAGACACCGACAAGCAGGAAACACATGCATATGACATTATTCTGTTTATTCATGCTTATTTTGGTATATCATTCTGGTCCAATCTAAACAATATTGTTACTATGCCGCAATTCCTTAAACATATAACGTTACATAAACTGAGATCAAAATCATTTCCAAACCACATTCAAAAAGGCATGGTATTTTTTAAATTCCAACAAAAGCAGTAGAGCGTACAGTGCATATCATTGCAAAAATTATGCTCATTAAATAGAGATAGCGGTGTCAGTGGCCTTACTCTTTAATTTTCCTGGAACAAGAGCATTCTGGTATGGTAAATTTTACAAGTCATCCACAAAAATGATTGGAGAGTCATATTTTGTTTTAACGAAAGGAAGAGTTTTCTCATTAATTTCAGCAGTATTAGTTATTACGTTATTCATAAGACTAGTTAGGACGAATCAAGCATTCAAACAGAAATTTTTATGCTTCAAGCATATATTAAGTGTCAAATATAACTTTTTGATGTTCAAATTATAACTAAACGGCCTGAACATGTATGAGATTTTGTAACATGCTGCGGCCTTGATAGTAGTCACCTGACCCATTAGTTGCTATGTGCCGCGCCACACTGTGTATGTGTGCAAAGGCCACTACCATCCAGTAGCACCGGTTTCAAAGTCCTTAGTGGGAACTCATCGCGATACTGGCCAGAATTTTCCGGCGGACCAAGGGCTCGAATTCTGGCCAGTACACATGATGAGGTTCCACAATAAAGATCGAAACCGGTCTACTGGATGAATTGCCTTTCCTACACTATATAATTCTTAGTTTATACTGGCATATGTAATTAATTAATGGGTCAGGTGTTTATATCAAGACCGCAACCTTGATTATAATAAATGTTATCACCACCCGCGCAACCAATGTTCGTTTAATTATATAAATGTATCAGATTGTCCAAACAATTGCATACCCTCGGGTTTTCTACAGAACTGAATAGAAAGATAAGCAAACTGAACATTAGAAGCGTATAACAGCCGGTGGATAAACTTCCGAGGTAGAAGAAATATTGTACTTTTAATCAACAACCAATTAGTCGATAAGCGATTTTTAGTTAACATGACTGCAAATCAATGATCAAACTAAGTTCATACAAAACTTTGGTGCGATTTAATCTAGGTCATTTTACACTTCCATTGATTTTGTTTGTAAATATGTGGACCATTACGTATTACGGAAGCCGTTTACTGTTGTATATGCTAGCGGAATATGTATGTTGAAATGATTGAAAATGAACAATAGATATAGTTTATTAAATTATCAATGAAACGAAATACGGATTTGAAATCGATGTCATTCATTAAAAATTTATGCATTTTGTAGTCAAAATGTTTCTAAATCACGTTTAAATAAGCGTTCACATTCTATTAGCACGAACCTTTACCGGACATGGATAAACTGGCTTCTTTAATATCATCATCTTGCATCATCAATTCTTCGCCGCCGGAACTATCCATTAAACCTTCTGTTTTTGGCACACCCGGTGACATATCAGCAGTGGTCGTTGGTTGATCGGATGGATTCATCAAAGCGTTAACTCCAGTGTGAATTAAGTCGCTGTCTACGAGACCAATAGGTACAGACATTCCTTTGGTTGCTGCAAATTAAAGAATGTTAACATGAGCTAAAGGAAACAATGCTGCTTGCGCACGTTGAAACTAAAAATACTCTATTTTGTCTATGCAACTAAATAGAATTTAAACAAAAATACATAAAACTAGTTTGATTTACTAATACTAAATTCGACCTTGGTGCATACAATATTTTACATTTTGCATCATCCAAAAAGATACAACTATAAATAAACTCAAATATTCTATCTAATTGATAGATTTGATGTTGAATTAATACCTATCATAACAACCGTCTATTTATTAAATCGATTGATCTATCATTCACACATAACTACATACATGCGTGTGCACAAACTTACATATATTTAAATATATACGCGTCCGCATAAATCCATCCATCCATCCAAACAAACATACATACATATCCGTATACATAAACATATACATGCATATATACATACATGCGTACGTACATAAATACATTCAGACGTATATGCACACAAACACGCATTCACACATTCATAAGTAAATACATAGGTACGCACAACCATAAATATATGACATATATACATGCCCGTATATATGCATACAGGCATACAGACATATATGCATACATACAAACATGCATGCATATTTACATGCGTAAATACATACAATAAATTGCATGTATACACACATACATACATACATACATACATACATAAATATATATATATATATATATATATACAAATATACGTACATACATATATACAAATATACGCACACAAAACATATGCATACATAGATCCATCTCAAATATATTGGAGGAAACACGACATATTTTATAACTTTTCTCAGCTCTATTCTACAGAATAAAAACTAACCTTTCGCAAACACTGGTAGATTGGTCCCTTTAACATCGGCCGCTTGCATCATCATCTCTACGCTAGAGCTATCCATTAGAGCTTCAGGCTTAGAAATAACTGCCGGGAGACCAGTCGCAGATGTCAGCTGGTTAGGCTGGGCCATCAAACCATGGGCTCCAGTCTGCATAAGTTCACCATTTACAAGACCGGGCGGCACCATTCCTCCACCTGTTTGGTGTGCAATGAAGGTGCACACATAAGAATTATTGTAAAATTATAATTGGGCACAGTTGTAATAGTGTGCTATAAGAAGAAAACGATCCTAGCCGCACAAAGATGTATACATTAGCATTAAGTCAGCATTAGAAGCTCGGAAGTGTTATTTCCACGCACCAAATATATGACGGGATCACATTACAGGGAATAAAGAATGAAATGATTTAGCAAACTGATAATATCATGATTTAATGCATCTACGTCTTCCTGTCGTGGTTATTCGATTTTTAACAGTAGTTTGTAAATAACTAGATTGGTTCTCAATTGTAGATAAACAATGAAAACGTAGCATCATCAATTATTTCCGACTGTTGGAGCGTCAGTCCTAGTTCCAGAAGAATACTCTTAAAAAATTGATTTATGCAACCGGTGTTGAGGCCAGCGAGCGAGTTTGTGATTTCTCACTGTCATTTCAACTGAATGGAAAACGATAATCTTTTGATAGTTTTCTGAGTTCCAACTCTACTTGTCGCCATAACCGATTGAACACAAATCTGATTAGTATACCGAGAATTGACTATGTTAAGTGAATTGAGAAAAACGGGGTCGACTATTTTATTCAACACGAATCGCATGCGATGGACGCTGAGGAAATTCATACTGTTTCCTTATATTTATTTGTATATGTACAAATTATATATGATTATATATATATATATATATATATATATATATATATATATATATATATATAGATTGATATTTACAAGATAATACGTGTTGGTAAGAATAAATACATATGCACGTTGTCTGATATAATACATTCGTCGTCAATCGTACGCGCTTGACAACAAGGGAACTGACACTGTCACGCTTACATACGCATACACACACACACACACATGTATATATATATATATATATATATATATATATATATATACATATATATATGATTTGTACACGTATATATAAATGCATATTCAAATATTTATATAAGGCGTGGATACATAAATAAGTTTAAATAAACGCTTATGTTGTCTGATACACTATATTCATTGGAAATCGTACGCAAATAATTATCTTCAACAATCATTGGTTGCGCGGACGGTGATATCAATTATTTAAACCAAGATTGCGATCCTGATATAAACACCCGTAATATTACATACATTTTTTCAGTAAACACTAAGCCATGTATAATGTAGAAAGAGCAGTACATCCAGTAAGTATTAGGTGTTGCGAACCTAGTAACAAATAAGTTCAATTATGACCAGAAGGATAAACCAAAGACAGCATGAAGGGGAATTATAATCTCGTGCACATCTCGTGCTAATATCATATAAAATCTCGACAAAGCGTCTGCAACGCTAACTCACTCTACAATAGCAGCCTCTATTATATTTGAAAACGGCTTGCCTTTAGAATATTACTATACAAGCTTACAGACAAAAGTCCTTGCACGTAACGCGAATAAGCCAAGGTGAATCTTCAAGTTTTATAATTCAAAATTAAAAATAAGGCCACATGCTCTAGAAACAAACCGATGATATACGGTCCCGATAGGCCTCCACAATTAGAAACACCAGCGACATTTGCACCCATCAAATTGGCGCCGTTCATAGATGAAGTCTGAAGTTGCGAAGTCAGATGAAGCGACTGCTGTTGCAGTTGAAGCTGATTGTGCTGGTCTGTAATTGCTATTGTACTAGTTGTCGCGGTTGGACACGACGAAGTTGACACCAGCGATGTCTGCAGTAAATGAGGATATTGACTACCATTTTGAGAGAATCCTGCAATTGTCTGTGACAGTGCATTTTCAAGGAAATGACAAAAAGGTATGTCTTTCAAAATCTATAGAATGGGTTTTTTGAACTTACCACTCATAATAATAAAACGCCACTGGTAAACTACAAATAGTTGATAAATATGCCTCATTGCTAAAACCAAATATCACCTAGTGATGCATTAAGGTTTCCTGGAAATAAAGTAACAATAATGCTACAGATGTTGTTAGATGTGATCCGGTAGACGACGCATGCCTTCCAAAATTGACTTCGCACAGCACAGCAACAATTTATTATATCAAATATTAAATACAAAATTTGCCCCATTTATGGAAAACATCAGTATCAGTGTATGGAAAACCTTCCAGCTTGTTTGTGAATATTGGGATTCAAATTTGATAACAAGGTAATTAGCGCCGTAGGGCATCATAAAGATTACTTTCTTGGCACAAAACTCTTACATGAAGACTAGCTGCTGGTCTGCAAGTTGTGTGACTAATTCTACTAATAGAAGAAACGAAGATGTTTTCTAACACCTGTGATTGTCGGACTATCATTTAAAGAAAAAAATCTCTGAAATTACATTACTGTGCAGATGGTCCTCCTAATCTTGAGGTGGCAGACCAATGGATCTTGAAGCATGAATAAGCAAAAACAAGCTACCAAGGGCGTTCTAATGATTCAATCAATAGATCCGAGCAGGGTTACGGTCGCTAGAATATGATTGAAATTTTGTGGAATGAAGGTCGAGAGGGCTAGGTGAGGTCAGCATCCGTTAAATTACTACAAATTGCCCCATCGTCCTATAACCAACTCGTCGTTATAATCTCTATCCTTTTATGTAGGCTCATTCCATTCCACTGTCGGCACTGTTCACCCAACCCTGTTAGAACGAGTACTTTTCAGTTGCTATGAAGAAATCAAGACAGGTAAGAGTGGCTTTATAAAAGAATTTAAGGACAATAGCCTCAAAATATTGTTGGCTTATATAGCCGCAACATACAACTTTTACAGAAAATAATTACCAAAAAATGGTTTATGACAACAGAAGGCCATGTATAATCCAACGGTTATAATTCATGAATTAATTACGCTAAATTTATAGGGTGGTTGATCTAAAAGTACACACAAATAGACATACTAGTCAAGAAAGTTCAACAGAGGAAGCATTACCAAAAATTTTATAACACCACTATCTTTGTTCTCTAAACTAATTTAAATAAAAGCATACAAAATATGTACATATAGTCTAGTCAAAAAAATACTACATTTATTAATTTAAATCAAATTAGACAGAATAAATTGATTTAATCCAAAATTAAAAGCACGAAAAACAACTGAACACATACATATGATGATGATTTAAGCCAGGCAATCAGTGCTATATATCTTAACTACCGTAACGATGATTTACTCAGGCTGAACTACTGTGCTATGCACGATGTTCCTACCAAAATCTTTAAAACGAAAAAGTCCAAAAGAGTAGAAAATTGCCTTTTGATACTCATGCACCAAAGATTTCGCTAGCAATCCTATCAACTACCAAGTTCTAGTTCTGTCCGCGGCAAATTATGGACAGTACGTGTATTGTTCCCAAATAAGGAAGAAACCGGTCTACTGAAAGAATTTCCTTTTCTACGCTATACGATGCTTAGTTTATACTGAATATGTATACATAATAGGATTGGTGTTTATATCAAGCTTGCAACCTTGGTTAGCTAATTTTTATCACCAACTGTGCAATCTACAATTTAATTACATTGTTGAACAAGCATGGTACCAGCTTATATACTTTCTTGCGACATATATATATATATATATATATATATATATATATATATATATATATAATACTGGATTTTGGGAGTGGGATCTGCTCATATTGATGAGTCTATAGTAAACACATATTTGTTTAAGATTATGCCTTTGCAATTCCGTGGTCCTATTTGAATATTTGTGCTATCAGTTTCCGCTATACTGCATCAAAGTTTGGCACCGCTATTACCCCAAGGATTTCTGAGGAGAGAATCAAAATAGGCCAACTCAGGAAACTCAGATCACGAATGAGATACGTAGACCGATTTTGTGCATTCTTCGCACTCTGTACTTGATTCGCCAATTTTAGCGTTCCTCAGTAATTGATTTTCTCGACTACTCTTGGGCTTTCGATCCTGTGTAATATAAGGTGATATGACAAGCTATGCTTAATAATGGCGTCTAAGCAAACAATGTGGGATTATTTGAAGCCAGTTATAATGACTTACTGGCCTGTATTAGCGCAAGTAGGGATCTTCATGTAATCTTCACGGGTATGTCCCGTCATTACAAATTTTTTCATTCATGTTGTCCATGCAGTCACTGATAGGGTCACTTCAACCCTACCCGGAAAGTAGATAGGTGGTATTGGTCAACGTTTTGACCTCGAATACGCTGAAACGTCGAGCGTTACAAAGCTATTAATTGCGCGCAAAAGTGGCTAGTCTATTAAGCTTTGAAGATTAAGGTTGAGAAAATGGTATTTAGAGCATATTTATCCGCAGCATAAGTTTGAGCTGAACGGCGCCCCGCTTCCAGTCGTCGACAAATAAGTCTACTTTGGATCCTCTATTTCGCAAAACAAATAGTTTTTTGTTGAGATATCTAAATGTAATAGACAGACTGCAGTTGCTCTTGGAAATTCACCTCACTTTACAGTCGCCCAACTTAATATTGCGGAGACTGAGGAGATGACTGACTGACTATAGCTACATTAACTTGACAGCTTTTTAAGTCGGTTTATCGACTATATTTGTTGTAGGTTCTTGCTTTCTGAACGTCTATATATATATATATATATATATATATATATATATATATATATATATATATATATGTATGTGTATATATATATGTGCAACGGGCGGCCCTCGCAAGTCGCCAAAGCAACTCCTCGAGCTCATTGTACCTAGCACTAATGATAGCCAAACGGCAAGCGTGATTGGCATATCAATCAGCACTACTCTGCCTACCATATATATATCGAGTGGTGAGGGGACACCACTTGTACCAAATTCCCAAGAAACTCCATGAAAATGTCACAATCTATGAATACCGTTCATGCTACGGCGTCCCGACGGCGCCGTCAACCTACGAAACGCCTGAATGTTGCTGCCCTAACGGACCCATCCCGTTGTACAGCGCTATCTGCCTCAATCACTGCAAAGTTGACTGCCGCTGACGGTGGAACTCATGCCGTAGATAAAACCAATGTGGAGCATCAATGGAATAACTTGAAACTCTCTACTCAGCAAGCTGCGCTTGAAACGCTCGGAACCATCAAAAGTCACCATAAAGACTGGATCTCTGAACGCACGATGCGGGCGTCACAAAAAGCAAGAGATGCCCGGATGAATAACGCGCCTAATTATCGCCACCTGAGACGTGAAACCACGAGGTCTGCTCGGGCTGACCGTAAGCAGTACTGGGATGAAATGGCTTCCGCCATGGAATCGGCTGCAAACGTCGGTGATTTCGGGGGTCTCTTCCGTCTTATACGTAAAGCATCCGGTAAGCGCAATGCAGAGACAATTCTACGCAGCGCAACAGGAGACTTGATTTCTGATGTCAATGGCAAAATCGCAAGATGGGTTGAACATTTTTCGCAGTTATTGAACCGACCATACAGTGGCCGCTCCCCACCGCAACCACCTGCAACATCTACACCCAGCTACGATGTGGACTGCTCTTCCCCAACTGAGGTTGAGATCGCTACGACCATCCAGCGCATGAAGAGCAAGAAATCCCCCGGTGAAGATGGAATTCCTGCAGAGATCTACAAGGCCTGTATAGGCGCACTACTGCCATCAATCCATCGACTGTTCTCTTCTATCTGGGAACAAGAAGCTTGCCCGTCAGACTTCGGAATGTCAATCCTGCTACCGTTTCCCAAAAAGGGTGATAGATCAAGGTGCGAAAACTACCGTGGTATCAGTCTTCTCAACACCGCATCCAAGCTGTTGGCGTCGATTCTATTGAACCGCTTCTGTAATGAGCGGCATGTCCGTACCCGTCCCAATCAGGGTGGATTCCGCCCAGGCAAAGGCTGTGTTGATCAGATCTTTACATTACGGCGAGTTTTGGAACATCGCAACGAATTTCAACAACCAACCGTCGCTTGTTTTATTGACTTCCGAGCTGCTTTTGACTCTGTTGATCGCGACTCCCTATGGAACATCATGCTGCTCGACGGTATGCCCATAAAACTCGTCAATCTGATCAAGGCCTACTATGCAGCCACCAAAGCCAGAGTACGTGTTTACGGAGAAGAATCGGATGAATTCAGTCTGCACACAGGGGTTCGACAAGGATGTCCCTTGTCACCCATATTGTTCAATTATGCGGTTGACTGGATTCTGAGCAACGCGCTAACTGAGTTCCGAGGCGTTCAAGTATCAAATAACCTATGGCTGACGGATGTTGATTACGCAGACGATGTTGTTCTCCTTGCTGACAGCTTTGGGAGCATGCAAGCCGTTTTGGATCAAGTGGCCCAGTTTTCATCAGCCGTTGGTCTGGAAATCAATGCCGACAAAACGAAAGCCTTCGCCATCGGTGTATCTTCATCTGATGAGCAGCTCACGGTGTACGACAGCCCAATCGAAACAGTCGACGATTTTACGTACCTTGGCTCAAAAATACTTCCAACTGGTCAAGCAAAGAATGAAGTCCGAACACGCATCGACCGTGCCAGACTTGCTTTCTTACAATTGAAGAACTCACTTTGGAGAAGAAGTGAAATCAGCCTCAAAACGAAAATCCGAGTCTACCAGACTACTGTTCGCCCTGTGCTACTGTATGGCTGTGAGACTTGGCCATTACGTTCTGAGGACTCCAAAAAGCTCGAAGTATTCGACCATTGGTGCCTTAGGTACATCACAAAGACAAAATGGATGGACCGAGTGTCGAACGCATCTGTTCGTCACCAATGCGGTGACATCATGCAACTATCCGTCTGGATCCAACATCGTCGACTTCAATGGTTCGGGCACGTACTACGCAAACCCGAAGACGAAATGGTACGGCAGGTGATGAACCCAGGTCAATGTGCAAACTGGCGCCGCCGCCGAGGCGGACAACTGAAGACATGGCTTGCAACAATCAAATCGGACATGGAACTCCTAGGTTTACGCAATGTTTATGGTCCGCGTCACTGGGAGCGTCATTGGCCCTCTTTATGTTCCGAAATGGCTGCCAACCGCCCGGCATGGAGAGGTTTAATCCGGGATATCAATGGAGCCGGCTTATCCTCTAAAAGGAGCCAGCCGCAGTAAAAATATATATATATATATATATATATATATATATATATATATATATATATATAACACGACGAGAAAAATTTGCGAGTCAAGTTCCACTCGGCCGCTATTTTTGTACCATCACAAAAAAATATGATCATATTAGAAGAGATCCCACAATGAACAAATTTATTACATAACATCTAGATATTGTTTGTGGCAGAGAAAAAAAAATATATATATATACGCAATTGTTTACTAGGTGTTGCGCACCCAGTAACAAATTATTTCTAATATGATCAGAAGGATAAACCAAAGACAGCATGAACGGACATTATAATTCCGTGTACAATCGTTTTGTGCTTACTGGTGACTCATCAGTAGGAGCCGGTATTACGCCCTTCACCCAAAATATATTTGAATGAAGGATGTCTATCGTCTTATTTTCCCACATTTATCACCCAAATATATAGTGGGTCAAGGGCGTAAAACCGGCTCCAGCTGATGAGTTGCCAGTAAGCGCGAGACAAATGTCCTTGAGAATATACTCTCTGATGACGCTGTATTTGGTTTATCCTTCTGGTTCTATTTGAACGAACTTCTTACTAGGCTCGCAACACCTAATACACAGCTGCATATGCAAAGTAGCGGGTCTGCACAAAAGGTTTTTTTTCTATTATGGTAGGTTCATAATAAATATGTGTAGATTGATTATTTTCCCATGGAAAACTAAATGTTAACCTGCCTCTAATAACGCCTCAACAGGCCTATTATATAAGTCTGCAACTTAAATAAGATTTAAAAGAAACATGTTGCGCGACAGGAAAGAGATAATTTACCTGATTTTCGGATTGGAAAAATCATGATGACAGTGGATTCAAATATTTCGGTACGTAATCCGAAAATCAGGTAAAAGTCTGCAACTTTTCGTCTAGTAATATTTGATCAATTATTTAATAAGATAAATAATTAATCTGTTACTACTAATAAGTAGTTAATAAGCCCAAATCGCACTCGCTGCGTGAGCTACACATTAGCCTAGATATATTCTCTAGGTCAAAACTGAAACACTTTGTTACGAAGTGTGGCATGCTTGTTAAATACACACATGTGCAAGCTCCTCGCAACCGTAACATATAAAAATAATTATATTCATATTTATTAACTAGGATTAGGTGATAAGGATAAAACGATAATGCTGATTACCTGCTGAGCAGACCCAGGCAAAGCTTGCGTAACTTGCTGTTGTTGTAAATGTTGAACAGTAGGCATCAGCATATGGCCAGTATTTGGATCAAATAATCCTACTCCATTAGGCGTGGGCATACCTGTAGTCATAAACATGCCCATAGGATTTTGTCCTGCGGCAAATTGATGTCCTGGTATTGGTATCAGTCCACCATTTCCACCATGAACTTGTTGTTGTTGACCAACAGGGAATACCGTCCCACCGGAAGACGGAATTAAGCCACCAGATGACCCATTGACACTTCCCACTGAGGTTGGAATCGAACCCGGACTCGAATTGATGTCTAAAATGGAGGGAGTGGTACATGATATGGTCGAAGACGAGACAGATGTAGACGAAGAGACGCCGCTTGTCGGCATTCCAGAAAGCATACCAGCCTGTAGTTGTGTTTGTTGGGATATTTCTGAGGATGAAGCACCACTCGCCATATCACCGGTTGTATGACTAGGAATGCCAGCTGAAGGAAGGTTTGTGCTTGGTACTTGCGTATTTGACGTATTCATGACAGGTAAAGATGAACTAGACATGGCCATCAATTGGCCATTCGGCATCTGTACTAGAGTGGTGGCGCCTGCCAAAGGAATTGCCTGTCCTGACTGAATTTGTTGCAATTGCATCTGTTTAAGGTGAAAAATTGATGAAAATTTAAAAAAAAATATATTTAAAAAAAATATTGTTATTATTTAACCAATGATAGCCAACATCAATTTTAATTGAATTATTAGAATACTATGCCAAATTAATCAGGACAGTTAATTTGCTAGGGTCTTTTAAAAGGCGGATATTCTTGGTTAGTGGGCAGCAGATTATCAGAGCTGCCAATAGTCCAGCAGCCACAGGTAGCAGACCATATAAGAGCAGAACATCTGAATTAAAATCATCCGTCTCGATTAGGAATGGGCGGCCTGGAGTTCTTTCATATCTCATAAATAAAAATAAACAATAAAAGCAATAATGATTTCATACTGCATAGACCAGCGCATAGTATATTAAAGCTCGCATCAACTTCTGAGTCTTAGAGGGTCGACAGGATAACACAAGCTACTGTAAATTAGCCAGAAATTGAGACACAAGGTGAGGCGCCAATGTTGTTGCGTACTAATTGAAGTAAAAAAACAGCGTTATTTTAACCCCTTTAATCATAAGTGGGTTAGTACTTGGTGGGCTTCTGGGTTCCAGTGGTAGAAGTCATTAAAGACTGCTTACATTCATGATTTCAGGGGAGGGTGAAATACACACGGTATATTACCAACAGCCTTTAACAATCTTCTTGTGTCCAAAAGGTCGAAGAATAATTTATTCATTGGCTCTTTAAATGTGAAAGCTCATCTCACGGAGTTTGTCATTTTTAACGCCTGATAAGCTGCGCAAGTGCGATATCCGCATGGCTTACCTCAGTGAAACTATAATTGGGTCGAGCACATCTAAAATGTATCATACCGGAGCCTAGTTCAAGAGAAAAGGTAAACATAATGAACTGAAAAGGTGAGCCGTTTCCTGTTTGCCATCGAATGTTGCAGCGAAATATAAACTTAATTTGAGAGCCATAAACATTCGTTCGGCCTGTACTAGATTCCGCGTATGCAACTCTGTTCTCCGAATCGTAAACATGTACGCGCCATGTCCCAATAATTCTGCTAGTGAAGCAAACAATGAAACAATTCTGCAATTGAAACTATTATATATGGACGCTGACCAAGCATTTCGTTTGAAAATTATAGTAAGAGCGGGTGAATTGATCACTGAACTTGGTCAAGACGATATATCTCAGCATACTTTTAAAAGGGACGCACAATCTTAAATATTTGCAAGAATTAAAAATTAGTGATTTTTATGATACGTACAGGGTTCGAAAAATTCTGGCCAGTAGTTGACGAGTTCCCAATAAGGACGAAATCGGTCCACTGAATGAATTTCCTTTTCTACATTATAGAGAGCTTAGTTTCTACTGACAAATTTTCATAAATATAATGAGAATGGTGCTTATGTCAAAATCGTAGCCTTTATTTAAATAATTATCACTGGCCGTGCAGCCAACTTCTGTTTAGTCAAACACTTTAACAATAATTGATTGCGCGGGTGGTGGTAACACTTATTTAAATCAAGTTTGCGAGCTTGAAGTAAACACCAATCCCGTTGTATTTAACCAGTCGTCGAACAACATAACAAAACTACCGCCAGCCGCAACGCACTGACGCGTTTCGACCTTCCATGATCATCATCAGAGTACGACGGCAAACTGACTATCGAGGATCAAACCGCATTGAATATATATGGAAATCAAATTTAGATATTCGGCACTCACCTCTAGCAGTCTCGCATACATTGAACTTGAATGGAAATGTCAAACACTTCATTCATACAAGTGATAAAGTCGCTTAGTCTGATATGTCGGCCGGAGAAGCCGATTACCAAAGAAGCGAATAAGAGAGCATTTTAGATAAAGCTCAGATGGCATAGGGAAGAACGTTTTGAAAATAGCTGAATAGTTTATAAAATTAAAACACCGAATCAGGCGGATTTCCAAGTAACCTTCAAAGAATAAAATGAAAAATAATTGCGCACAGCGGAAGGTGTTGTAAACAACATTCCTAATCATCAACTAAATAAACATAAGTTTGTTAAATACTGTTTGTTGCGGAGACCTAATATATATGCAAGTATGTATTAGATGTTGCGAAACTAGTTACAAATTCGTTCAGTTTATCCTTCTGTTCACAACGGAACTAATTTGTAACTAGGTTCGCAACACCTAATACATACTTGCATAATAAGTTCGTACATGATTCGAATATAAACTGGTGTATTGTTTGTGAGTGTTTTTGTGTGTACTTCAAACTGCTCGGGGAATGAAGCTGTAAAAAGACGGTTTCTGGCTGACAGGATCTGTGAGAACAAGATCAGGCTATTCCATTCCAAGTGGTAAATGAACCAAAGGCTTCAAGACGTACACCATACGCAATTGCATGTAAACGTGAAATTAAAAAAATTTGGTGATAAAATTAAACACGAAAACCAGAAATTATTGCATATACTATGGAAAAACCAATATGCAAATGGATTCCAATGGAACAAACCCGTGTGAGATTCATCATCATCATCATCATCATCATCATCATCATCATCATCATCATCAGCAGCAGCAGCAGCAGCAGCAGCAGCATCAGCATCAGCATCAGCATCAGCATCAGCATCAGCATCAGCATCAGCATCAGCATCAGCATCAGCATCAGCATCAGCATCATCATCATCATCATCATCATCATCATCATCATCATCATCATCATCATCATCATCATCATGTACAGCTATACATAAGCCAAATGTGACTAATGTTTCACTACCATAAGAAGCAAACATTGTAATTCGTATTGTTCATGGTTTGTATTCGGAATTTTTCTTCTTCTTTGATAGTATGCCAACCAAGGATGATGAGCACTGTCTGCTCAGATGCCAGTGGCCAAAGTTTCCTTCAGCAGCAGACACTTGCCCTTCGCGTCTTGCACGCTTGCTCTCGTACCATCAAACACATTTAACAGTATAAGTTATTTGCAGTTAGACCAAATTGGAGACTTCACATGAAACGGGATGATGGCTGTGTTCCTTTAGACCCGGCATGGTTCATGCTGACTAGCTTGTGCCCGCCGGTCGTCAGGCCCGAATTTGTACGACTACGGGCCCGTAGCCTGTGAAATTAATATCTTTTAGCATAAACCACCTACGGCGATATACTTATTCCGTCTAAGATGCAATTATTATAGCAGAATAAAAACAACCTGCTGCTGATGATGATGCAGCATAGCTTGTGACGCGACGGCTCCATTTGGACTGAGCAGCACCTGACCACCTGGGCCCACAGACACAGGTATTATGCCTGACTGTGGACACCCAACCGCATTCGACATCATCATCATGGCTTGATGAGGTTGCGGTTGGATTTGCTGCGGCTGTTGTTGCTGTGGAATTATTGAGGTTGGCGTAGCCGAATTGTTTGTCGCTAGATGAAACTGCCCATTACCCAGCGGCATCATCGTGAGCTGACCCGCAGCTGCAGCCGCAGCTAACATTGGCGGCAGGCTAAACACGTTTTGACCATTTGTCTGAAGCTGTTCACGTTCCATTATAGAATTAAAATAGAAAGTTATACTCGTTAAAGTGAAAAAATAATATTCTTATGACTTAAAATGATTTAAGACTGATTTCGATCACGCAAATAAAGAGATCGATAAAGTTCATGATGCGTATTAGAATGGAACATCAAAAAAGAGTGAAATTTCCCTACGCCAGATTCATGCCCCTAGCCACCTGCGTTAGCCAATGACAGTCAAATAATGTCAAAATACATACTTCGCACTTGGCATTGCCTTCACAGTGGATGGCCTACTATAAAACCGACAATAGGCATCGGGTGTAACCAAGAATTGCGAGAAAACAAAGCCCTGGTCCCGACTGATTATCAAAACGTGATTAGCTCTTCGCAACAAACAGTATTTAACTGTAATGTATTGAATTGAATGATGTCATGCTTACCGCGAAATGTGATAACTGATATCGATGAAGGCCAGAGTGTATGGTTTAACTGGAGTAACAGGTGTTCGGAAATTGTTGTAATTCTCAATTTGGGTGAACTTTAGCATAAATTTATATCCATCAGGTTGGTATCATGTACCGACTCGGAAACCATAGTGTTAGTATCCGGTACTCATCGATTTCAAAAAAGGTATCAGTTACTAACACAATGGCCATATTGTTAGTATCCTTTACAGACTCGGTATATATATTATATAGTGTGAGTTAGCATTGAAGTCGTATTGTCGTTGACTTCAGATTATGTTAGCTTCACTATTACAGGTTTACACATTCGTCTAGGAGATTGTACCGTCCTATTATTCCACATTCTTCTACCGAATATATAGTGGTTAAAGGGCGTAATACCGGCTCCTACTGATGAGTCGCCAGTAAGCACGAAACGAATGTGCATGAGATTATACTTTCCGTTCATGCTGCCTTTGGTTTATCCTTCTGGTCACAACTGAACTAATTTGTTACTAGGTTCGCAAAAAACCTAATACATACTTGCATATATATTAGTTCTTCGCAACAAACAGTATTTAAATAAGCAATATTCTCGAATCTACTGCAATATAAAAAAGTAATCGTCTTCATATAAGCTTTATATAACTAACATTACTTCGCGGGAGAGAGAAGTAGTTAGTGTGGGTGTGTGTGTGTAAGAGAGAGAGAACTTAAGAATAATGGCATACGTGTTCAAAAATTAACAACATTCCTTGTTGCAACCACGCCATTCATAATTGATGAGGAAGCTGTGTTGCAAAGGAAGCTGTGTTGCTGATGTCGCCTTGCCCGAATGCTAACTTGGCCATAATGGTGTTGTGGAGAGGTTTAGTTTGCCTCATTTCTGTGAGTTATCCTGATAAATTTACTCATAGTAGCAAGGTTTTCCTTCTCTCTCTACCCCTCTCCCTATCTCGTAAATCTCAATAATAATTTATCTAAATTCACTCATATACTTTTTTTCCACTCCTTATGGTTATATGGCAGTGAAACATTAGTCACTTGACTTTTGTGTGGCTGGAAATGATAAATGATGATGATGATGGTTATATTATCTATTTGGGTCCACAGCCATGATACGAAACACCTTAAACTACATTGTAAATTTGTGCTCAGTGCGGAATTGTGAGTGTTATTCGACCACCCACGAAAGAAAATCGGCAGAATTGCATCCGTATAGTAAGAGAAATATCTATGAAAACATCACAGTTATGACCAGTCAAGGCCTGTCGGTCATCAATCAAGAAATTTTTTTTGAATGCGAGATACAATAATAAGGATAAATACGTACTTGCTGAAATTGGGCCTGATTAATCTGCTGAGCTTGTATACCCATCATGAGCTGATGCTGTTGATGTTGAACAGCCGCCTGTGTGGATTGTCCGGCCATTGCAAAAGATGTTCCACCAACTCCGTGTGTCTGAGCTGCAGTCATCATGGTCGTTGGCGCGCCAAGCTGTGTTTGAGCCTGACAAGACACTGGAATATGATTGTGCCCACCGGGAGAAGTTTGTTCTGCTCCAGTTATTTGCAAAGTTTGATGTTGTGCTAAACAGAAGGAGAAGATTAATCATTTTTTTAGAATTGAATAGAATGTAGTTAATTTAATCTGAGGAGTTGCATGCATGCATTTGTGAATTATACATGGCGCAAAATGTTAGTTCATTCAGAACTACAGGGATCAGTCAGAGCCAATAAGAAAAAGTAGTATCAATTGGTGTATACGTTGCTTGCTTTCAGTAGAGGCTGCTACTACGCGTTAAACCTATTACATATCTGGGCAAAATATGTTGGAAAAATAAAACAGTAAAAACGTCATCATCACGACGGAGAAATTAAATTATCAAATAACTATGCACATGCTACGGGAAGACAGGCAATTTTTCAACTTCATGCACACAGCGGACACTTCAAGGTGATTTTAGGTCTCCGAGCGATCCGACAGAAATGGCTTATTTAAAAATATTTCACAATGCCATTTTGGAGCTATACGTGCGTGAGATTTATATCCACGTTTATTTTGCGTCATATTAGACTAAACAGTGCATTTCGCGATAAATTTGGCCTTACGTATAGTCGAACATCCTTAGATATTGACCAAATAACAATTTTCCAATGCCGCGTTTTGCGTACGCGGGTTGTAGCTTTGCACCAACAGTTTCACAAAGATCCGATTGATCACAATTTCCATTTCCGTTTTGTCTTCGATCGGGCTGGGTTTGTATTCGTCCCAATGGAAATGCGGTTTACATTTACAGTGGGTGTTATGCATTTATGTGCACACTAATCGAAATGAAATAGCAAATTTCGAATTCCTTTTATGACCCCTATTAGTTATACCTTTCTATCCTAATGAAATATTTTACTTTCATTTTAATTTTGCTAACTCTTAATTATTTAGCGTGACAGATTTGCGACCAGATATTCACAGTATCTGTACCCCTTCTTTAACAGTGTGCCACTCTTAAATACTTAGTTTAGGATAGTAAGTGTAAAAAATAGGTCTGACGTGTGCAAAGAGGAATTGACATTTATCACTTTAGTTTCACTTGGATGAGTGATACACGTGCAGTTAATTATATGTAACTGATTACTTTCTCAGTCCTAAAAACACACGCATACACTGGCGTGGCGTACGCTTATCTAGTGAATCATCATATGTTGTTAGATCACTGTAATTTCACTTGGATGAGTGTACACGTGCCGTAACTGATTACTTCTCAATCCAAAACAAACGAGAGCACATACACACAGGCATGGCGTACGCTTATCTAGTGAATCGTCAGTATGTGTTATTAAATCACTGCTATTTCATTTCGATGAGTGTACACATGCAGACACATACACACACTCACCTAGAAAAACGACAGTTATGCTTAAGAGATCTAGCAATAAGTATAAATGAAGCAGTTTAAACTAAATTCACCACTTGACCTAACGATTGCCAAATTGTTTGTGGGAAGTAATTTCCGTTGGAAAAGGCTTCCAAAGCAGGAAGCAGAAAGTTTCGGAGTAAAATTGGAGACAGTGGAGGCAAACACCTTGTTGGGCACAACAAAGGTCAGTTAATTAATGTGTTCCCTGTCGCGCAACATGTGTGGCAATAGCCACCTTTAAGACAAATAATGAGCAAAAGGTCTTATCTAGGGCAGACATTATTTCAACAGAAATTCCTCGCAGAAGCGCCCGGATAAGAAGTAAGCAGGCAGCACAATGAGAAAAGCAGACGTTGAGCTGATGTGAACATATATTAATTAATGTGTAAATTTGTTTTATTAAATAGATTCTTGTTGTGCGTGCAAAATTCTATATATAATTGAGTAAAAATAAAGCATTTATGGCACAATTAAATATGTCTTCTGATGGGGTCGAAACGTTGATTCAGGCACTGGCGTCTCAAATGAAGAATTTAACGGACGAGTTAGGCATAATTAAGGCTCGTCTAGACGACACGTTAATAATAAACACTAACGACATACAAATTCGTGGAACATCAAACATAGGTGGACACAACAATGGCGACCGCGCCGAAGAGGAATCAGGAGTTAATATGCCAGCGTTTTCAGCCGAATCGACGAGTTATTTCAGACCGTCATCAGAGTTTAAGCCGATGTTGGCACCACTAGATGTGGAAAGGCCACAGTTGTGGTTCGAAAAATTTGAAGCATCAGTGCGAGCCCAAGAATTTACATTGGAAGCACCTATTGTGCGTGTAGCTGTACAGGAATTAGTGGACCGGACAGTAGCTGTCCAATTGGAATTGCCAGTTGACCTCACATATGAAGAATACAAAAGACGCGTGTTGGATCATTTCCGGGCCAGGCCTCAAGAAGTGTTCTCAGAATTATACAGCCTGACACCATTAAAGGGTGAGATGCCCATGGATACCATGGCACGTATCAAGCGGTGGTTCTCGAAGCTTACCGAGTCTTTACCAGGCTTGCAACCACATGAGGCCATCATGTTCATGCTGCTGGATCCTACTAGATACGGAGAAATATCCAGCAGCCCAGGAGGCCTTGAAGAGAGACTTCAGGCTCTTCAAAGCTCGGCCATAATGACAAATAAGATGGCAGCGGCATCTCCACGCATGGGTACAGTTACAACATCTGACAGGAGCGACATACCGTATTGGAATTCTTCGCGTCATAATAAGCAGTTCCGCGACAGAAGGCAACAGCCAGTGGCCTGGAAGCAAAGTCAGTATATAAGGACTCCGGCTCCGACGAATACGGCGTATAAGCGGCAACAAAACCCATGTACTGCCCCTCGAGAACGACCAGTGCAGTGGGGTAACAGGGTGAACAATCTCACAAATAATGGAGGCAGAGAACAAGGCACAAAAATTAATCCTTTGGTGGCTCCGACGGGTAGATCGAAGGAAGACCAGCAGAACAAACCAAAAAGTGGTCCGAACCAGATGGCTTGTGAAGAAAAGGAAGTGTGGGAAACACTGCCAAATGTAAGAATTTTCATTAAAGTTAAATTTTTAGAACTCTTCAACGGACAGCCAGTAATAATGCAATTGGATACTGGAGCGGATGTGTCGGTACTACCATTGACTTGGCCATTGAACAATATAAAACCTACGAAAGCAAGTTTATGTCAGGCATCGGGCGCATCGATGGTGGCTGTGGGCGAGTGGGACACAAAGTTGTTAATAAATGAAAAGGTCTATCATATGTCTTTTGTTGTTTCGAATACGCAGACGCCCTTATTGGGACTTGATTTCATTAGAAAATGGGTTAAGACGATAGACTGTCAAAATAAACGGGTATACCTATCGCGGCCTGAAGGAATAAGATCAATAAAGTCTATAGGTAACCATAAGATTCAAGAGGAGACCAGTTGTCTGCCTGAGTGGTGGAAGAATCTTCAAAACCAATATAACAGTATATTCCAACTGCCTGATTGTAGCGAGCGTCCAGGGCCGACGGTCGACCAGTTTAAGTTATGGTTAGAACTAAATGATGGTTACGAACCACCAAAAGTATATGGTGCCCCTCCCAAGAAATTAGAAGCAGCGACTCGAGCAACCCAAGAAATGATAGAAGCCGGCGTTCTTGAACCGTCATCATCTGTTTTTCGTGCTCCAATGGTTTATGTTACGAAAAAGGATGGTTCGCTCCGACCGGCGGCTGATTTTAGGCAATTGAACTCAGTAACCAAACCGGACCCGTATCCCATGCCGGCTCTGCGTGATCTGTTCTTACAGCTAGCGGGAGGCAAATGGTTCGCCGTGCTTGATCTTAAACAGGGATTTTGGCAAATAGGCGTGCGGTCCGAAGACCGATGGAAGTTAGCGGTACAAGTACCCCAAGGTCATTTCCAATTCACCCGGGTACCATTTGGCCTTAAAAACGCACCGAAAGTGTTCCAAAGGATGATGGACTCGTTCGTGTCTGACTTAACTTGTACAACAGCTTACGTAGACGATGTTATTATATGGGCCACTACTGAACACGAATTACGTGTGAGGCTGCAGAAGATGTTGGCCAAAGCAGTAGAATGGCGATTACATTTTAATCCAGAAAAGGTACAGATAGGTCAAGAAGTGCGGTTCTTGGGACACTTAGTCTCAGCGGACGGATGCATGCCGTTAGATTCGAATGTACAACCGATCAAGGATTATCCGGTGCCTACTACTAGAAAACAATTGCGCCGGTTTATTGGTATGGTGAATTTCTATAGACCATACCTCGCAGGGATGGCGGTTACACAACAGCCCTTATCTCAGTTAACTAGTGCCAAGATACCATTTCGTTGGACGGAGGAGGCTCAACAAGCGTTTGTACTATGCAAGCAGAAATTAATAGAGGCAACTATTTTGACTTTCCCGGTAGGTAATATGTCAATTGTTACAGACGCATCAGATATTGGGATAGGAGCGGTGTTACAAGCTGACGGACGTCCTGCGCAATATATAAGTCGCACACTTACTAAGGCGGAACAGAACTATACCGTCACAGAGAAGGAATTACTTGCCGTACAATGGGCGCTACGGAAGTTTAGATATTTTGTCATAGGGGGACACGTGGACGTCTTTACCGACCACAAAGCGCTAGTGCATTGGAGATCACTAGGTATTGAGAAGAAACGAGTACATCGAGCCATTGAAGAACTAGAAGAGTACGATATATCAATTCATCATAGAGCAGGAATCGAGAATGCGGCGGCCGATGCGCTCAGCAGAATTTCCGCTGTGCGGGTTTCGCCGCTTATAAAGGTCTCTGAAGAACAGGGAAGAGATGCTACATGTCAGGAAATAGTCAATCAGTTAAAAAACGGCACAGTGGTGTTGGCACCATATAAAACGTTGAGTCTACAGAACGGCCTGTTGGTGCGGAAAGAAGGACAAACAGTGCAATGGTTTGTGCCAGAATCTATAAGAACAGAATTAATGGCCTTTTGGCATGAAACGTTGGGACATCCCGGCGCTGGGCGGCTCATTGAGACATTGCAGTCACGATTGTATTGGCCTGGTATGTCCAAAGAAATTCGTAGCTATTGTCAACAGTGCACTACATGCCAACGTTGTAAACCACAAAAACGAGAAAAGGTCACTCCGATTGCTTTCAATGCTACTGCACGGAACGAGTTTCTGCATATCGACCTGGTAGGTCCACTGCCAGTAGCTCGCGGTGGCGTGTCCTATGTGTTTTCCATGGTCGATAAGTTTACCCGATGGGTCGAGTTTGTACCACTGAAGAAGATCACAACAGAAAAGATTATAACGTGCTTAGAAGAGCGATGGCTCAGTCGATTCGGTACCCCACAAGTTATTGTCACCGATCAAGGCGCACAGTTTGAGTCGAAAGAATTTAATCAGTGGTGCAAAGACCTTGACATAAAGCATTCCCGCACAGCCACTTATCACCCGCAAACCAATGCGACAGCTGAGCGCGCACATAGGACGATGAAAGAGGTACTGCGATGTTGGTGCCACGAGAGCCCGGGAACGTGGAGAGACAAATTACATTTGGTCGAGCGGGCCATGCGCTTTACAGTCTCAACAGCTACAGGATTCGCTCCAACGACCATGGTCTATGGAGGACACATAAGACTGCCAGGTGAACCTGTAATCCAAGGGTCCCATGAGCGCTGCACCATAGCGGATATTCAGGAACGACTAAAACAGTTAACTGAATATGTAGGCGCCACACAGCGACAAGGCTATGCAAGGCAACCGACACGCACTCGCCTAAAGGTCGGCGACTATGTCATGGTAGCGAGGGTCGAGCCCATGGCACTGCAGGCTGTCAATGATGGGCCGTATCGCGTGGAGAGGGTGGACGCCGAGCACAATACTGTTTTTGTTAGCCTGCCCGATGGACCACGAGCTGTGGCACTGGATCGTTTAAGCAGAGTGCGAAAGCCGATTCCTGAGGGGGGAAGATGTGGCAATAGCCACCTTTAAGACAAATAATGAGCAAAAGGTCTTATCTAGGGCAGACATTATTTCAACAGAAATTCCTCGCAGAAGCGCCCGGATAAGAAGTAAGCAGGCAGCACAATGAGAAAAGCAGACGTTGAGCTGATGTGAACATATATTAATTAATGTGTAAATTTGTTTTATTAAATAGATTCTTGTTGTGCGTGCAAAATTCTATATATAATTGAGTAAAAATAAAGCATTTATGGCACAATTAAATATGTCTTCTGATGGGGTCGAAACGTTGATTCAGGCACTGGCGTCTCAAATGAAGAATTTAACGGACGAGTTAGGCATAATTAAGGCTCGTCTAGACGACACGTTAATAATAAACACTAACGACATCCAAATTCGTGGAACATCAAACATAGGTGGACACAAAAACATGTTTCTTTTAAATTAAAACCACATTCGATAGGCGACACATTGTTTGTACAGCAAATGATTTTAACATCTTTTATTAAATGTATTTTTTTAAAGTGTCATATATGAATCGAGAGACGTTCTCATTTCACTTCTCTTAAATCAAGTTTATACAACCCATTCGACAATCGCTAGATCGTATGGCTACATAAATACACATCCGTGTATTACAAAGTTTCTAACCAAGGAGTCTAGAAGATGGTCTTAGGTTCAATGGCTTAACCTGTTAATGATAACGTATAAAGTTTTAAATATTGGCATCAAACTAAGTGTCTCGTTTTTTAAAAAAAATTAAACTGCATAAAAGAGACATTTTCAATGAAGTACTATTCCTGTCCGTAGTCGCCGAATTCGAACAGAAAAGGAGCAGCATAAGCACACTAACCTGCGTGTTGTGGGTGAGTAGATACTGGCTGAACAAAGCCGGAGGCATTTGAAACAGCGATTGGTTGTCCCGTCATTGGATTGATAAAATGGCTCGTGACTCCAGGAGTACCAGCTATAAACCCATTCACCGCTTGCATTTGCACCAGCATCGGTTGAGGACAGTTTTGGCCCTGTTGGTGCATAATCATCTGACCGGAAGGAAAACCTGGCGTATGTGAAGCTAAAATGTTTAAATAGAAGTAATAATAACAAAGTCACATAACATCTGTTTAGTAATGTATTGAAGCAAAAAACGCAATAAGATTAAAGTAAGGAAAGCATGCTTCCGTTAGACCCACTGGGCTAAGTAACATGAGAATTCCACTACTAATACTATTACTACTACTACTACTACTTTTGTAACTGTTACTACTATAAGACATTCTAGTACTACGACCGCTACACTATTACTATTACTGAACAATTACACTAGCATAATACACCGATGCTTCATAATGAGTCATGAGTATCTAAACATGCATTGGTTGCGTGGGTGGATGTAGCAATTATTTTACTCAAGGTTGCACACTTGAGATGAACACCAATCCAATTATATCATGCCATATATATATATATATATATATATATATATATATATATATATATATATATAAATATAATTCGATTAATATTTATTTCAAGCTCGCAACCGTGAATTACATATATTATTATGATTTGTTTGATGAGAGGCGAATGAACTTCCAAAACTTATTCTTGTCAGTACAAGATAAATAACAGCAACTAAAACATCAATAAATATATAAAAAAAAAGATATTCTGGACTTCATCACAAACACGACAAAGTATTTCATTCCTGCGGAGTAATCCATATTTTCTGGTTGTTTTACAGGTAATATAAATGAAATCCACTCTAGGACAGTAGCGACAACACGAAAAAGATACTCAATATAACAAAAGCATTCATTTTAAACTGATTGACAGCTCCTTGATGAATACCGAACGTGTTTTAAAACAATGCCGCGATTATAATAAAATAGTTTTCAGGATACACAATCAAAAGTAGTAATTTTATCCTTGCTACTTCTTCATACAACCAGTAGACAAGAAATATATAAATAATCAAGAGTATATGCATTTTTATATAAATTGATTGTTCAAAATCGTAACAACCAATTGTACAAAGAAAGTCTATCTTTTATGTAATCACTTTTTGACAGATGAGTAAATTCGTCGATAGTAGTAAGAACTGTATCATTTAATCTAGCAATAGACGTCCAAGTACTAAAAAGCTGCATGCTGTTTCTTTACATTCCGTTATAACTGAATCTAATAAATATGCAGCAGTAAAGTATCGGCATAGAATTTTGATTTATTGCTGTTTTAGTGAAAATGTCGCAAATTATAAAAATGATAGCCCATCCATCAGAATATACCTACATATGTACTGGGCAGAATCCATAGTGGAATAAGATCCGCGCACTCGACACAATTCTCAGTAATAACGAACAATGTTTTTAGAGCTTAGCTTGTGTGAACTCCAAGTGTTTACTATAAACGCAAAGTTCCACTAGCCACTCCAATCCTCCTACAGGACATCTATCCAGTTGGAAATCCTCCAACTAGTGAAGAAATGAATGTTCTTCATAAGCCGTGAATTCATTGAGTACATATACTGTCAAGATTGTTTGATTGCGATAGATTTTAGTCTCAATATTTAAAAAGCCCATATTAGCACTTTTCGTTAGGAACTTCGTGATCTCGTAAATTATAGAAATGCAACCATTGTCTGGAAGATAAATTATCTGTAATGCTATACATGTTTCTATGTTAATTACGGCACACCTAGTCCGGAAATTAATTCAATTAACCAAATGGAGCGAAAAAATTGTCTCGTAGATAAATTTACTTTGTCAATTTTTGCATTGTTAAGGTAATACTAATACCAAAGTAGTAAACATACTGGGTAGAAACCCGTGCAACATTGCTGAGGGTATTGCAGTTTGTTGAAACGTGGCCGGATGACCTCCAAGCGCATTAATCCAGCAACCGCCAACCAGCATTCCACCAGATTGCTGGTGTTGTTGGGCTTGCAGCGCTGATGCTGTCATACTTGGACTTAGCAGCTGCTGTTGACCTGCTAGCATTGTTGGTGGGCACAGAATGGAACCAGGTGCACTACCAGCACTGGAAAGCATCTATAATTTTTTAATAAAGACACAAATTATTTTGTAATTTATTTAACGTTTGAAAAATATACAAAGAACACAGTATTTCTAAAATTAAATATTTCTGGCGTTATTTAAACAATCCGCCACGTATTCAGGTTAGCCAGATTAATTGCATATATCAAGCCTTCTCAAATAGCAAACTTAAGAAATCAATGTTAAGGTGAACTAAAATATTAAGTAAAGTAATTAGCTATTATTTAAATCAAGTTTGCGAGCTTGAAATAAACACCAATCTCATTGTATTTAACCAGTCGTCGAACAAGATAACAAAACTACCGCCAGCCGCAACGCAAGTTTCTAGTGCGTTGCGGCTGGCGTTAAGGTATGTTGTTCGACGACTGATCTCCAATGGGATGGGTTACTTAAGCTCGCAAACTGATTCTAAGTAAGTAGTGCGTTGCGACTGGCGGTAGTTTTGTTATGTTGTTCGACGACTGGTGAAATACAATGGGATTGGTGTTTACTTCAAGCTCGAAAACTTGATTTAAATAATTGTTACCACAACCCGCGCAATCAGTTATTGTTAAAAAGTAATTAGCTATTCCAGGATCAACAGTCAAAAGAATTCCTAAGCCATTGATTGGTAGACGGAATTTCTTTCAGAATATGATTCCTCTAAATATGCACCGCATAAGCAACATCAGTATTCACTATGTATGATATCGTAATATTTATTTTAGTATAATTTCTTTTTCTCTTGAAGAAGATTACGTAACACAGGCTCATAAAACTTGGTGCACGGTATTCTTTTATTCGAAATTCGTTATTTCTTTGTACTTGAATTTTCTAATCTTGATAACTCTCGGAAATTCCGAAAACAACGATCGAAAGATGCCAAACATGCAGTAGAATTAAAATCCCAGTCGGCGTTTGCGCATCAAATTTACTTTGCTCCACCTTTACCTTTTCTTAAATATATCAATATTCTGTTAATTTGGCTTAATTATTTACATTTATACCTGATAATTCAATAAAAATCACATTTGATTAATAGTATACTATTTGGACATATTCAAAAAGGTTTTATTTTAATGACATTTTATTTCTATGAAAATCAAGAGACATACTAGAAATTTTAAAAAGTCACTTACGCAAAAACAGTTTATCTACACCTAGTCTGTTTAAAATGATCAAAATAACTTTAGAATACAGTTTCATGGTCATGAAATTTTAACTAACCTGAGCTTGTGTTGGTTGCAGCATACCAGGATGACATTGTGCATGCATTTGGTGCTGAGCTAATTGGCTATTATTCAAATACTGAGCACTACTTACAACCACAGTACCACCTACATCTTGACTGTTGCTTGTTGTCAACGCAACTGTCGTAGCAGTTGTTGTCTGTGGTGGCATGCCTCCAGCAATCGAAACATGTGTTGAGCAGGACGTCAGAGAGCCGCTTAAAGGCTGCATCAAATTCGTGCTAATGCCAACTACCGATTGAGGTACCGTTTCACCACCCGCCATTGAGGCCATTAAATTAGATGGCTGAGCATTTGGTTGCCCAGTTGGCTGATACACCGAAGAACCGGGCAATAGAAAACAATTGTTCGGCTGACTAAACTGTTGACTTAAATCGGAAGGCTCTGCTTTGATAGGTACCAACAAACTAGATCCATCCGAGCCAGCAGGTATCTGGTTGACATTAACACTAGACGAATTGTTATTATTGATTGCGGTAAAATTCGTGGGTACTGCAGAACTAGTACTGCCAGCAGTGGTCATAGTAGGGGCAGATATATTGGACGCTCCATTGCCCAACGCAGAAGAGGAAAAAGGAGTTGATATCGGATTACATTCAAAATGTTGACCGACAACCGAAGTAATTAACGGTTGAGTTGGAAGCAAATTTGTTGACTGTTGTGCACCGTTCTGGAAACACTAACACAGGAAAACAGAACGTGTAAAAGTATGAGGGATAACCAAGGACGAGAGGCGAAATTAAATTTATACATATAGTCAGTACAAACTAAACATTGATTCAGGTAGCAAAGGCACTTCATACTGCAAACTCGTTTAATCCTTATTCAGAACTCCTCCATTACTGTCCAGAATGTAATACTTCGTAACTCCCCATAAGGGACGAAACTTATCTACTGGATGAATTACTTTTGCTAAGTGATGCAATATTAAATTTAAAATTACCGAAATCCTGCAATTAAACTTCGAATCAATATAACTTCAAAAAGTGCCATTTTGTTTGTTGTATAATGACAAAACAGAGCGACTATTCAGAACTCCAGATATTAATAGATTACAAATAGTTTACACGTGAAGAAAAGGTTAAAAAGAAATCAGAAGTCGGTATATGAATTTAAATTGCATGAAGTACGTCGCACGCGTGTCGCACTGGATAATCTTAGACTCCGAAACATGTGTCTTAGTATTGGAAAAGTTCCCAATAAGGACTAAACCGGTCTATTGGATAATTCTCCCTTGCTACCTGATATATATATATATATATATATATATATATATATATATATATATATATAATATATTACTATAATAATAATATTAAATTGATGCATATTGGATTTCCTATTTGTTCAGACATCAAATAATCTCAATTAAATCACACAAATGCCATTCCATAATTTGTGCAAGATAGCTAGTGTAAATTTGATCCATCAATCACTAAATCATTAAACAAAAATTGTCACAATACCAAACAATCGTGGCTCGATTCTAAATGACATTTGTCGTATTGCTAAGAATTTGTAGGAGAAACATATTTGAATCAAGCAACAATAGCTGATTCTACTCAAACAGTTCAAAAGATTGCCAACCTGTTGTTGTGTGTCTAATGTCAATTGTTGAGCTTGCTGGAGCTGTTGCACAGGTGTGGGCGAATTCTGACCATTGCCTTTAAGACTAACGGTCTTTTGTTGACTCACGTGGTCCATTTGCTGCTGTGTCATAAAATCTGAAAGAAAGTATAAGGATTATATCGCAATTAAAACCATGAAAAACCATAACCGGTTTAGTGGAGAATTTAATTTGCAACCTTAAATAGTATACGTGCATACAAAAAACATACATGCATACATACATTCATGCATGCATACATACATACATACATACATACATACATACATACATACATCATAGATACATACATATACACATACACACATACAGGCATACATACACACATACATACTATCATACATACATACATACATACATACATACATACATACATACATACATACATACATACATACATACATACATACATACATACATACATACATACATACATACATACATACATACATACATACATACATACATACATACATACATACATACATACATACATACATACATACATACATACATACATACATACATACATACATACATACATACATACATACATACATACATACATACATACATACATACATACATACATACATACATACATACACATTTACTGATATAATTAAATAAAAACACGCCTATAAAGTGGAAATAGATGTAATTCTCAATACATTGAATACACTGACTTGACATATTGATTATCAACTTAGTATGAGATGTGCTTTTTATTGAAAAAGATATCCATATCCGGATATCGAAAATTTTGGAGAAAAAATCAGGAAGACAGCGGATGCAAACAAATCGGATCACAACCCGATAATCAGGTAAAAAATCCATCGTGTTGGTAGATCGTACCGACTCGGGTGTTAGTACGATGTACTTTTTCGGTAATATAATGTTGGTATCGGATAGTGATACAATTGCCATAGTGCTGGAATCCTTTTCAGGCTCAGTATACATATTATATAGAGTGAGTTAGCTTCGAAGTCGCATTGTCGAGACTTTATATGATGTTAGCTTCACTTCTGCGGGTTTACCCATTCGTCTAGGAGATTGTACCGTCCTATTTTCCCACATTGCTCACCCAAATATATAGTGGTTAAAGGGCGTAATACCGGCTCCTACTGATGAGTCGCCAGTAAGCACGAAACGTTCATGCTGCCTTTGGTTTATCCTTCTGGTCACAACTGAACACCTAATACATATTTGCATATATATTAGGTCTCCGCAACAAACAGTATCTAACTGTTATATATACTGTGGACTATTGATTAATGTTGGCACCTTTCTAAATAATTTACATTGCTTTAAATAGTGCAAAAATACAAATGATTCTAGTTTAACATACAGCTGTCACTTACTTTGGCCAACAGCCATGATGTTCGGGTTTGATGAATCCGCATTCACCCAGAGAAGTTGCTGATGCTGCTGTGTTTGAGATGCCCCAGGTGACGACTGACTAATTTCGGTAAACGAATGACATTGAGAATTCCCAATAAACGGTTGACCGGCATTAGCAATCATTACCTGCTGTGTTAAACAAATAAAAATATATTTGCAAAAAGAAAACTACTGGAACAATGAAAGCTGCGTTAGTCAAAACGCAGATCAGATAATTTAAACTAATCCAGGTCCGCAATTAAACCAATCTTTCAACTAAAAATGTAGACATTAATTTTTTTTTAGTTTCAAAATATAAAACATTTATTCCAATACATAACTTTTAAATCACGTTATACACTGTACAGAAACGCTTTCCCACTATCCTATCAACCGATTTGATGGTGAAACAGAACACATTAATTAATTTTTTTTCAAATTTAAAGAACGGTCCACATACATACATACATAGATATAATAAAATAAAAAATAACTAAACACTTTCACATGAGGCTTGGAAAGCTCCATGGTAATGCCAGTGCAAAAATAATTGTTTTTGTTTGCAATGTTCATGATATTTTTAAACAAATAGCCGCCAATTTAATTAAAAAGCATATTTTTGGCGTACGTGCAACACCTTTCTTTTATGTGCTCTTAAAAGCGCTCATTAAATCTTCAATTGCGTTTGTCTACAGGAACAATTTCAATTTGAGTTAATGTTAGATGCAGATTGCAGATTAAGTTTATCTTTCACACTAGGCAGAGTAAGTTTGTTTATGGAAGCAAAACGATAAGTCAGCTGCAAAATATGAAACTAACCAGTCAGATGTATAAATGCAATGGCTAAAGCAAATATCATACTCACTTTATTAGTTGGTCCCAAGGAGTTTGATGAATTAGGGATCGATGAAGTATACCGACAAAGTTATCCGAAATATTTTCATCATAGTAATTGACTTAAAACAATCTTGTGTTAGTCACAATATAATCTTCCATTAAATTTTCCTAAATATTACTGCCTACAGGTACAAGGTAGACAGATAGATTGTTCAAAATCTTCGGATGTGCGAATTTAATGATGGGTCATTATTTATTGATGTCCCTTTGAAGGAAAAAATTGCGTTTTCGTGTTAGTATGTCCGAGAGAATCTGTCACATTTTAAACTGAGTGATGCAAAAATGAAAGGATTATTTTACATCGATTGCTCTAATATTCAATTCATTTTTTAATGACCAACTATAAAGACAAAATTTTGGTATAGGGATGAGTTCTGCTTCGTCTCCAATCCCGGTCAATATGTTTATATGCACGATGGAACGAAAGAACGCTGAACTATTGACAGTATTGATGCCATGTAGCCGTTATGCTGATGAAATAGATTTGCTCTGTGAAAACCGTTTTCATGCTGAAAAACTGCTTTATAGTTTCAATGAATTGCATCAGAACATCCAACTTTTGATTGAAAATTAACACGATGATAATCTAGGTTTTTCTGATGTTTTTCTCAAGCGTGGAACCGACTGCACATTGTGCAGATCAGTCTTCCACAAGAAAACACACAGAGTGCAATATTTCAATTACAACAGCTACCTCCCCTTGAAATGAAAAAATGATTAGCTCAGGCATTGGTCAGAAGGGCTGTGTGACTAATAAAGGATTAATTCCAGCCACTTTCTTTGATTGAATTTTTTCGCCTGACAGATTACTGACTAAGTTGGATGGTGTGCGCATTTTCTTATCACTATTGGTTATCAACTTCATAATTAGAAACTGTATGCTATAATAAAAGCCATCGTGAATGGTTGTAAAATTGATAAGATTGCATAGAAATTGTGCAGCCGAAATTTCCAGTCAAGTTCAATGTATGCAAGACTGCTAGAGATGAGAGCCGCATATCTAAATTTTTTATCCATTTATATATTCAATGCGGTTTGATTCTCGATAGTCAGTTGGCCATCGTACTATGATGATGATCATAGAAGGTCGAAAAGCGTCAGTGCGTTGCTGTTGGCGGTAGTTTTTTTATGTTGTTCTACGACTGGTTAAACACAATGAGGTTGGTGTTTACTTCAAGCTCGAAAACTTGATTTAAAGCAAAGCTAAAACTGAGCCAAGTAAAGTTTTTTGTAATATTTTAAAGCATCCGTGCTATAGGCGATTTAAACAAATTAACTCAGATCTCCTATTTGAACATTGGACTTTCTGTATATAGTGTATGCAATTTTTATAAATAATTCCTATATTATTTTACGTCATTCAAATGGCCCGATTTGTGTAGAAATTGAGGAAGAGAGAGAGTGGCGTAGAAATTATTTTTTCTGTTCTTATATGTGAATTTTTGGCGAACACGTAGAAATTTTGTTCTAATTTGAAAAGCATTTATTTTGTAAATAATTGTATGAGGCCATATAAGCCGTCAATGTTTCGCATTTTCGTTTCTACGTCCTATTATTATTAACTGTATCAACAATAATGGAGAAATGACCAGCATTGCATAAATCAGACTATGAAGTCGAGTTAACCATAGGATGACCGAGACATTTATGGGGATTCGACAGACGTTGACCATTAGACATAATTTGAAAGTCAAAATTCCAGTGTATGTAAACGCACATTGCTTGCGCAGGCGGTGATAACTATTATTGTAATCAAAATTGCGATCTTGATATAACCACCTGACCCATTAAGTACTTACATTTTGTCAGCATAAACTAAGAATTGTATAGTGTAGAAAAGGCAATTCATCCAGTAGAACGGTTCCGACCTTATTGGGAACTCGTCATGTACTGGCCAGAATTTGCCGAAGACAGGACTCGAACCTGGGCACGTCTGCTTCGGAATCCGGTGCTCTAACCACTGAGCCATCCTGCCGCATACTACTCTGCACACAATTTTCAGTTATATACTAACTAATGTAACTTGGTTAGTCTATTTTTCCTTTAGGTGGATCTCATATGGCATCCATTTAGACACAAAGTTCCAATTAACCATCCCCAATCTGTCATTACTGAACAGACACCACACTACATGGGTAAGTGGTATTGAAATGAACATTAATATAAATAAACGAACATTGGTTGCGCGGGTGATGATAACTAGTATTGTAATCAAGGTTGCGATCTTGATATAACCACCTGACCCATTAATTACTTACATTTTGTCAGTATAAAGTAAGAATTGTATAGTGTAGAAAAGGCAATTCAGTCAGTAGACCGGTTCCATCCTTATTGGGAACTCATCATGTACTGGCCAGAATTTGCCGCGGACAGGACTCGAACCTGGGCATGCCTGCTTCGGAATCCGGTGCTCTAACCATTGAGCCATCCTGCCGCACACTAATCTGCACACAATTTTCAGTTATATACTAACTAATGTAACTTGGTTAGTCTATTTTTCCTTTAGGAGGATCTCATATGGCATCCATTTAGACACAAAGTTCCAATTAACCATCCCAAATACAAAATTCCCAAGAAACTCCATGAAATGTGGAGCCGGCTTATCCTCCAAAAGGAGTCAGCCGCAGTAAAAAAAACACTACCTTGGTAAGTGATATTGAAATGAACATTTATATAATTAAACGAATATTGGTTGCGCGGGTGATAACTATTATTGTAATCAAGGTTGCGATCTTGATATAACCACCTGACCCATTAAGTACTTACATTTTGTCAGTATAAACTAAGAATTTCATTGTGTAGAAAAGGCAATTCATCCAGTAGACCGGTTTCGTCCTTATTCATAAAACATAACTTACTGTCCAGAATTTGCCGAGGACAGGGCTCGAACCTGGGCACGTCTGCTTCGAAATCTGATGCTCTAACCACTGAACCACCCTGCTGCACACTACACAGTTTTCAGTTATATACTGTGTTGAAATATTGAAACATTCCATTTTTCACACTATACAATACTTAGTTCATACTGACAAATGTATGTACAAAATAGGTCAGGTGTTTATATCAAGATCGCAATCTTGATTAAAGTTAAATGCTTTAAACATTTGGAGCAATTCCATTTCCGTTGTAATAGACTCTTAACACTCAACCATATAGTTTGTCAGGTCCTTCGGCTAATATTTCGATCATCCCTACCGACTGTCTTCGTACAGTAAGTGTCAACGTAAGTGGAGAAAGACAAAGAACAGCGTTTTAAAAATGTAAATGTAATCTTCAAAGCTTATCCTCGTCAGCCATTTTACGGTGTTTTAATTGAAGTAAAAACCAATTTCATTACATTAGCGGTAATTCTCTGATTTGTATTAAAAGTCGAATGTCAGGTTGACATTAGTTTTCACCATACTTCACGTGTAATGAAACACAATTTAATAACTAAATCTTAACTGAAATTAATTAAACGAAACGTGTACTATAACGTAATTTAAACAGCTAAAAGTAAACCGTAACATGGAATTCAGTGCTTTTCCACCTAGAACACAGAAAGAGTGATGTGATTTGTTATACCTTTGAAAGTAATTGAACCAGAGCATGAGTGGCAATTTAAATAACGCAATTATTACATTAATACAGTTTTACGCCAGAGAAATCTAGCTACCTGATGCTGCGGCTGCATTGTCTGCATCAGGTGGGGATGAGCGGCAGGAATCATTTGCTGCTGTGCAAGAATCCCTGCAGTGCTACCCGCTTGAGCTTGCAAATGAGACTGAGAGTGACCTGGATTAACCACTCCAATCGACTGAGCAACGTTAATTGGAACACCATGTTGTAGAGAAGATGCAGCACTCTGTACGATCTGCATCTGATGTTTGAAGTTATTTCGAAACGTGGATAGAATATAACTAATGCTTGTGCAATTTTATACTTTACTACTCAAAGTAGTATATGCATAATCCAATTAATTCACAAAAATTAAAAAGCCCAGTAAGTTTATCTTTATGCGTAAGAATTAATTACACTGAAAACTGCGCCAGTGCTTACCTGCTGTCGTGGAGTTGATCCAACGAGTTGAATTTGTTGATTAGGTTGCATTTGTGTTGAGTAGTTAGTTCCAAGTTGAGTTGATCCGGCAGAACCCGGCTGCGCCTGTTGTTGCATCATAAGAACACCAGGTGACCCAAGAACTTGCCCACCAACACCAACCGGCTGACGCGCGAATATACTGCCAGATGTATTCCCACTGTTCGGTTCCAATTTGACCTTGACATTTAATTTTTCGATGTACAAATAGTAGGCAATAAATTAGAAAACCCTGGCAAAAATATGTGTGAGTGATGGAAATTTCGTAATTTCACAATTACTCATAATTTGGAAAGAAAATAGAATATACTTAATGCAAACTATAACACATAGATATAGCATAAGGATTACGTTAATTTTACTAAGTCACAGATTGTGGCCCACAAATTGTTTCAATCACGAAATTGAAGCATAGCGCTTACATTAGCTCGAAATTAATAATTGTATACGAATTCTTTAAACATAACTATTAACCAGTTATTTTAATCTGAGGAAATAAACAGAAAACGCAAATATGAGACTCCCGCACCAATAACCACAGAAGAGCCTATAACGATATAATCCAATAAATCATGCATCTCAGACTGAACATTCGAAAGAAACGAAGGCAACTGCGAGTCCACATTGGCGAAGGTGTTTGATCCGCCGCTGAATGAGAAATGACGTTATCATACTACGCACTCCATCTCACAAACAGCACATAAATGTCCAAATATCAAAGATTACAGTAATCTACTGGACTGAATGTAGCATCTTTATTTTTTCTTGAAAAAGAAGGCTGTAACAATTTAGTATATGTAAGATTCACAATATCGCGGATGTTAAAATAGGACAGGACTTGCCAGTAGACAGATTGGAAATTTCAATAGCTTTTGGCCTTGACAGTAATTATTTTGATAATAAAATGAACAAATAATTAACGGGCGATAAAACACTGCTTCTATAGATTGTCATTATACAACTTCTATTGCATATACCAATATAAATTAGAATCAGATAAAATCTTAAATGTCAGCTAAGATTGAAAAAAATAACTAACTTGAGCTGCATTCATCATCGGCAATTGTCCACCAGAGAACATATTTCGTTTGCCTAGCTGATGAATTTGGCTTTCATCTGTTGTTTGTGATAATTTTCTCTGGATATACTTGAGCGCATTAGCCGATAAAATCTGCTGAGTTGCAACAATTGGCTTTTGTCTAACAAAACAATTTAATTCATTAGAGTTAGTAGTCCGTAAGAGAAATATGAAACAATTATTGTCATCAAAACTAGGAAATTTCCCCCATTTTAAAAATAAGGGTGCACGAAGGAGATTAGCATTTTATGCTGTGCTCTCCAGAATAGTCCAGTGAATTAAATAACGAAGCGGTTACCTGTTTGGAACTGAATTAGGTTAGAATGATTGTGAACTAAATGGTCTCTATAAATTAAAAGGTTAAGAAAGAGGCGACGAAGACTTCTGCTTCAAAAACAAATATATAACATTTCATATTGTAATTATATGTATCTGAACTGATATATTGTAATTAGTTTGCATCTTTATATCAAGAAAGCATCGGTCGCATTAAAACCTCCTAATTATACGATATCATATAAGCCTTCACGAACATTATACATTGCTATCAGCAAATACATTAATTAATTCAGAGAACTAAGAGGAAAAATATTTTTTAATGATGTTTTCACAGTGGTGTTTTGCGAGACAATTGATAGCATTCATAGGTTGGCAAAATCTAGAATCCCGTTCATTTCAAGATGTACAGTTGGTCTTTGGCCTTGATTGGTGGGTTCCCATTAGTCCCGTCACTCTAAAGCCATATACAATTAGTTTCTCCTAAATTGTAGTTGAATCAAGATTTTCCGAACTTTTTCAAAGTTCTCTGGACTTGATTTCCAGTCCCATCTTCAGGGTTGAAACCATACCTGCGGAAAAAACAACTAGTGGTAAATGTGATATCATTAATCAAGACGGATCTATTTATAATTATTTTACTTTCTAAAATATTATTCTCTACCCCATTATACATGTTAGTATAGGAGAATAATAATTAACACCGGAAACTGTGGCAGAAAAAATACAGTAAGAAGTAAAAAAATATAAATAGATCTGTCTTGAATGGGGATAACAGATTTGCTACAAGTTATTTTTTCTGCGAATATGGTGTCAAACCTGAAGATGGGACTAGAAATGTTTGAAAAAGAATCGTAAAAACTTGATCCATCAATTTCAGAAAAACTAACTGTGGACGTCTTCATAGTGCCGGGACCAACGAAAACCCATCAATCAAGGCTAAAGACAAACTGTGCATCTAGAAATGTAATGGAATCAAGATTTTGCCGAACTACGAGTGCCATAAATTGTCTCGCAATAGACCACTGCGGAAACATGAAAAATATTTGAAAGTTTTATTTATACATGATCCAAAAGACACTACAATTTCAACGTGTGCGTGCATTTCGTGTTCACTGCCTTTCCGCTAACAGGGGCCAGAAATATGACAAAACCCATCAAGTAATGCGAAACCAATGATCATGCAATATATGTTTTAGGGTGATATATTCTTTCAAGAGCTAGTTAGTCATTTATGGTTTTCGAACTGCATAAACGCGGTAATCACCACTGATGAGTCGCCAGTAAGCACGAAACGAATGTGCATGAGATTATACTTTCCGTTCATGCTGCCTTTGGTTTATCCTTCTGGTCATAACTGAACTAATTTGTTACTAGGTTCGCAAAACCTAATACATACTTGCATAATCACCACAAATGTTTGCCAGAAGACCAAATTGTTTCGAATACATAACACGGAGTAAAAAGCGATTTTATTCACACTCCGATGTGAGTGGTCTAGTGAGGTATTGTTTTGACTTTCCGTTTTCCGGTTTTGCATCAAAATTCTTACTTAACAGGAGAGCTATAAAATCACTACACACAAATTTTAAGTACATTGTCAGTTCTACACTGTGCTGCAAATACATAGTACCTAGAAGACTATAGCTATCAGTGTTGGGACAATTTTGAAAAGCGATGCATTTGCTAGATTGTATATTGCACCTTTCAGAAAGCAATTTAGCCTATATTGGACATTAAAGTGAAAAGCTAAAGTCTATGAATAAATGTTGGATATTAGTATTTTAATACCGCAATCTAGTTCTTAAGCATATTTTTCGAAAAATCAAAATTACTATAATCAAGGTTGAGATCTGGATATAAACAATTATTCGGAACTCATCATGTACCGGCCAGAAAATGCCGCGGACAGGGCTCGAACCTATACATTAGAAAATTCTTAGTTTTTACTGACATACGTAAGCAATTAATGGGCTAGGTGCTTATATCAAGCCCGCAACCTTGATTATAATAATTTTTATCACCGCCACGCAATTTTAGTTTAATTATACGAATAGATAGACATAGATAATTTAGCAGGGGATCATGGGTCGCCAAAAAGTATTTTTTTATATTTCTGGGTAAGCAAGAAATCAAGTGGACTTTTAAGACTTACCGAAGTGAATTTTCTTTTAAATGTGGTTCCTTTGTCGCCGAATGCCAAAATAATTTTCCGCACAAGTTACAGCCGTAATTTATAATTCCTTTATATCATAACAAAAATAAAAATAGATAACCAATTATGTGACTAGTAGAGTTCATTTACTAAATATACGCAAACGTCAGAATTTGTTGTACGCATAATTCTAAATAAAACAACGTAATCTCAATAAGTGCTTTTCATTATCTGGTATTTTATCCGCTTGTGGCCATTATAGCAGTAGTAGACCTATTCCCACAACTGAGACTTGACAATATCTGCTATCTTAACACAAAGTACACAGAACAAACTGATAACTGCTGTTTAATATAAAACGAACATTGGTTGCGCGGGCGGTGATAATAATTATTATATTCAAGGTTGCGATCTTGATATAAGCACCAGACCCATTAATTACTTACATATGTCAGTATAAACTAAGAATAGTAGAGTGAAGAAAAGGCTCTTCAGCCAGTAGACCGTTTCATCCTAATTGGACACTCATGTACGTGATGAGTTCCCAATAAGGACGAAACCGGACTACTGGATGAATTGCCTTTTCTACACTGTACAAGTCTGAGTTTATGCTGTTTAATATATTAGCATATTCCAGAAACAATAACTAGCTGGTCAAGGAATTTGAAGATATTAACTAATGATCCAGTTGATCTTTTAGGACAACGGAAGAGAGCACAGAAATCCATTTCAATACAGAAAGACTCACCAAAAACGGAAAACTAATTTTAGATATTTAAACGAACATTGAATGCGCGGGTGATGATAACAATTAATTGAATCGAGGTTGCGATCTTAATATGTACATACCTTTGTCAGTATAAACCAAGCGCAATCAACGATCATTTAGTTAAACAGTGTTCAATTAAATACTCCTTCCACATGTTGTGTGGTGTCTGCACTATAGTGACAGAATGTGGATGATTTGAATGATTGGTGCGCAGTGCGAGCTTCAAATGTGTTTGCTTAAATCTTCTTTTGTGAGTACTGAACCGTGTATGTGTGATTAGAGGACTGATGATGATTCCGGAAAGGAAAAATCGAAACGTAACCAGTCAACGAAGATTACATCGTACCTCATTTCCAGTGTTTATTATGAACGATGTTGAAACCTTCGGAAAAAGGACGAATCCGCACCCAGCCAAAACGTAGCCAAAAGCGATGCATACTTGAAAAGTGAAATCAATCAGATCTTTGCGAAACTGATAGATTGTGAGTGGTTAGTTGGAACTTCCGGTCTAATAGGATGCCATTTACACTCCTCCTAAAGGAAAGGCCAAACAAGAAACATTAGTATGTAAGTGAAATTGTGTGTAGTGTGCGGCAGGGTGGCTCAGTGGTTAGACCACCAGATTCCGAAGCAGACATGTCCAAGTTCGAGCCCTGTCCGTGGAAAATTCTGGGCAGTACGTGATGATTTCTCAATAAGGACAAAGCAGGTCATCGAGATTAATTGCCTTTTCTACAATACACAATGCTTAATTTATACTGACAAAATCATGTACATAATGGACAGGTGTTTATATCAAGATCGAAACCTTAATTTGAAGTTTAGATATTTTTGAAATTCATCAATACGATTACATAATGCAAATATTCAAAATTTGACAACTACAAAATGTGTTAACAATAATTACATTAAATATCTCTACCCATTTTTCTTCCAGGCAAAATAGTTTAATTTCTATAGTTTGTCTAAAAAAATATTATCTATTCTGGACCGCAAATTTTTTAAAGACAAAATATTTTTTATTCGAATCCACCACTTAGCATTTATACTAACTAATAAATTTTGCAGTGCTCCAAATTAAATTAACTCTAGATTACATAAAGAACCACACAGCATGCTTCATTAAAGTGTGTGTATATTTCGGTGGTACTAGGGGGGTGCAAATAGACATATCGATCAAAGTCACAATAAGGCGAATAAATAATTTTAAGCACAATATTTAATAGAAGCTATACTTTTATAAATGGTTTCAGATAAGGCTTAATGCAAGAATATAATTTTAAAATAGGTATAGAAAAAATTAGAATGCAGCTCCGAAAAGCTACAACAAATTTGAGATCCTGACGCAGTACTTAAAATTAACTATCATTTATATGTATATGACAATAATCTTTAGCAATGCTTTTATATATCGATTAAAAGAGATCTAGCTATCCTACACAAATGGGCTCCAATAGATACTATAGCTTCAATTCAACTGAACTAGACCCTGTTTACTGTATATTTTTGCTTTTTCTACGAACAATTTTTCTGGCCACGAAATGGCTGGTCTACCATTACAGTGTACTTAAGCTTATCGACGTAATTTCTTAAATAACATAACGAGCATTACACGTAAGCCTTACAACTAAATTTATAAACCGGACATTTTTTTAAAAATCACCGACTGCGCGACAAAATTGGTTTCTTACCCAACGAATATAGATTTGGCGATAACAAAGGTATATTCAGAAATCAAAAACTCTATAACGGACATCCCAGCCAGATAAATCAAATTCAAGACTACGAGAGAAAAATGCATATCAGACATTGAAAGCATTATTATACAAAAATATGGATACTTCAAAAATGCCAATCAATTTTCTCTTGTGCAATTATGAAAACTTCGTAATTTAGAAAAAAAATATTTATCAAAAGTTAGCTTTGCTCTATTTACGAGACGAAGGATAGTTATATAGAATTTTAAAATCTTCATGTAAAGCTGCTGTGTTACAAGTCTGATAAACGACGATCATCTCTCATTTTAATAAAAGTATAGTGTATTTATAGAGTTCAAGAGCACAAGTTAAAAAATATCAGCTAATTATATAATGTAGGAAACAATAATTTTAAATACAATGTTACCTTAGACTTGGCATATATATTGATTGCAGTAACCTGGCAAATTTTTAAATATGATCATACATAGTTAATGTTTTCGATAATATTCTCTTAGTGTAGAAATATATTTCTAATACTCATGCGAATTTGTTGCTTCGTTTTATTCATTGTATCTTATTTCGATCAACCCATCCGATGCCCTTCTTCACGATTTGCGACCATTTAGCACCAACCTACATCTCCACAAAAAAACGGGAACTTTGTCTAAATAAGAATTCTTTTATCCAATTATCTATGTTGCTAGATATACATTTGTCAGCATATAAGGTAACAAAGGCGAAACATCTGGTAAACCGGTCTAGTCCATATTTGGAACTCTTCAAGTATTGTCAAGATTTTTTTCGTGGACGGAGCTGAACGAACAGCTAAAGTATTACTCACTTATTAATGGCACAACTTTACTGTAGGCGATACAGCATTTCATGTCATATCTAGTGGCGATATTGTGTGCATGCATATATTTTTTTACTGTTATAAGCATACAAACTAACAATGGTGTAACTATGGCTAACACTGATATACATATACTGAACAAAACTAGATGGATAAATGAATTCCCATTTAAACACTGTCAGTTTGTGTTCAAAAAGGAGTGCGGATCATGAAGAAGACATACATGTTTGAACACGGTTTCGATACAAAAGCAATATGTTCAAAAAATAGACATCTATCATGCGTAATTGTCAAGTTAATAACAGAATCATTAGTTTAACAATTATTGGTTTACTTATTCATGTATTAGGCATGACGCACATAGAAACAAGCTCAATCCTGACCGGTAGTTTATTCCACACGCAGTATGAAAACAAGGTTTAATTGTATCGAAGAGCTTTTGCTACAACTGAGTAGATCACAAGCAAAGAAAGCATGTTTAATGAGATAATAAATTATGCTAATTCTGTATCCTGACTGAACTTCTAGTCCTAAATAATCTAATCTATTTTCTGATTCACTAAGCTGTATACAAATATGTATGAACCTGACCGGAAAACTTGTTTCCAAAAATTGACTGGCATACATAAAGCCATAGACAGGTATAGGGAAAATTTATTTTCTTCGCAAGTTATTACAAACATTTTATTACTGACAAAAAAATGGACAAACGAACGAGGTTGAGTTTTAATATTGAAGTTCTGAGTGCGTGGCACAAATCGAGTTTCTGTGAAAGAGCTAAATTTTTTTATCGCAAATAATCTCTCACAAACCGACGAGGGGTAAAATTTCAAGTATTTAAATCAAGTTTGCGAGCTTGAAGTTTTGTTATGTTGTTCGACGACTAGTTAAATACAATGGGATTGGTGTTTACTTCAAGCTCGCAAACTTGATTTAAATAATTGTTACCACCACCCGCGCAATAAATTATTGTTAAAATTTTAAGTGTCCATTTTTCTTGGTAATAAACTACAGTAAAAAATATATAATCAGACGTAAATATTAACTTCAGTGGGCCTTACATTTGGTGCTAATTGTTGTATCAGTAGGGCGTAATTGGTCATATTAGTGGCGTTATTGTGCCACCGGAGTTCTCCATATCAGAAAAACAGATGAAGCGAGTTAAAATTAACAGTCTTAACTTTACCTCATCCTTGTTGTGCAAGATAGCACTAGTTTAGCAGTCTTGCGTCCATAAATTATGAGCGACTTTAAGTTCTTTTTCATTTTCTTAATAATAATAATAATAATAATAATAATAATAATAATAATAATAATAATAATAATAATAATAAAATAATAATAATAATAATAATAATAATAATAATAATAATAATAATAATAATAATAATAATAATAATAATAATAATAATAATAATAATAATAATAATAATAATAATAATAATAATAATAATAATAAATAAGAATAATAATAAAATTTAGTTTAAACTGTCTCATTTATACTTATTATTAGATCTCTTAAGCATTATTGTATTTTCACATGGTAAGTGTCAATTTGTCCGTATATGTGTCTGCACGTGTACACTCGTCGAAATGAAATTACAGTAATTTTATAACATACTAACAACTCACTATAAAAGCGTACTCCATGCCTGTGTTTGTGTTCTCATTTACTATAATCAAGGTTGTGATCTTGATATAAGCACCTGACCCATTAATTACATACATCTCTCAGTATAAACTAAGAATTGTATAGTGTAGAAAAGGAAATTCATCCTGTGGGCCGTTTTCGTCCTTATTGGGAACTCATTATGTACTGGCCAGAATGTGCCTCGGACAGGGCTCGAACATGGGCACGTCTGCTTCGGAATCTGGTGTTCTAATCACTGAGCCATTCTAAGCAGTAGATTCCGAAGCAGACGTGTCCAGGTTCGAGCTCTGTCCGCGGCAAATTCTGGCCAGTACATGATGAGTTCCCAATAAGGACGAAACCGGTCTACTGGATGAATTGCCTTTTCTACACTATACCATTCTTAGTTTATTCTAACTATTGTAAGTAAATAATGGGCCAAGTACTTATATCAAGATCGAAACCTTGATTATAGTAATTTTTATCACCGTCCGCACAACCAATGTTCGTCTAATTATATATGTGTTCTCGTTTGTTTTTGATTTAGGAGTAATCAGTTACTGCACGTGTACACTCATCCCAGTGAAATTACAGCGATTTAACAACATCTGACGATTCACTAGATAAGCGTATATGTTTTTTAAAAGGCGCTACACTACCAAAAAACCTAAGTGGAATGGTAAAATAAGATAACAAGTATTCAAGGATGAAATTACAAGATAATCCGAAAATAAATTATGGGATATTAAATTTCTCACAACCGCCCTCTGTAAGTTAATAGCAATCCACTTTTCTTATTATTTTACTTGAGCGAGTGTCTGATTCTGATTTATGCTATCTTCGCTTCCTACCATTATTTAATTCTATATTCCAAATCGGACCCGGTTATTTTTCTACGGCTGTTTCATTCATTATGTCATTTCTCGATTGAATTTCGATGGATTCTCTAATTAATCCTGCCGATCTACTGCGACAACAAGGAAAAGATATATAGTAAAATCCCTGTCGTACAACATGTTTCTTTCAAAGCCTTTTGGGGATGTCAGGACTAAGCCCATGTCGCTATCAAAAATCCTACAGTATGCGTCTCTTAAAGTCACAAAAAATTCGGGATCTAATCCTGGAAATTGCGGACCTGCTCTGATTAATAATAAAAAGAGCGCAAGAAATCGGTGGGACCTTAAAGTTGAATTCTATGGGAAAATAGTATTCGTCAGCTTTGAAGTGCGGACTATCTCAGAGAGGGAAAGGAAACCAAAATACTCCATCGTACAAGCCAAATTTCGTTTCCAGATATTCTAATATTTCGATTAAAATAATCTACATTTTCACAACCACTAACACTTTAAGAAAACATTTCGAAAACACAAATATTCATGAATTTGACAGTGAATAAAATACTGTATCCAAGTATCTCTCAAAGCAATAGAGCCCATATTAGTTATATTATGGAATATATAGGAAATTCTTAAACTAGTTCTTCAAACAGATAAATAATTGGAGAATTGATTCCATCAAAGTTTAGTAGACATTTCGTGTTCGTTGCAAGAAATTATCCAATCAGGTAGTTAAATGATCTCGTTTATCTTCTGCAATACGGCAAGCTAAGAATATCGCAAAGATACAGGAATGTGCAGTTACCACAGTCCATGACAAGATATGAACCACGGAGTAACGGAAGAATAGCGAAAAGAATTAGAATGCAACATAAATTAGCCTAGATGCTCCTTAACAACGAACAATTACCATAAGTAGTAAATCCTATAAAAAAGACTAATATTGATTTATTAGATAATAATTTATCAGTAATGGTGATTGACTTGCTTACTAAAATTAATTATAGTTGTAACAGTACCAACAGACCACAATCT